>CAUYQU010046452.1:0-88393 GCA_963574635.1 Cheracebus regulus | reverse complement strand
TCCACATCCTCTCCAGCATCTGTTGTCTCCAGATTTTTTAATGATCACCATTCTAACTGGTGTGAGATGGTATCTCAATGTGGTTTCGATTTGCATTTCCCTAATGACCAGTGATGATGAGCTTTTTTTCACATTTGTTGGCTGCATAAATATCTTTTTTTGAAAAGTGTCTGTTTATACTCTTTGCTCACTTTTTGATGGGGTTGTTTGTTTTTTTTTCTTGTAAATTTGATTAAGCTCTTTGTAGATTCTGGATATTAGCCCTTTGTCAGATGGGTTGATTGCAAATGTTTTTTCCCATTCTGTTGGTTGCTGGTTCACTCTAACGACAGTTTATTTTGCTGTGTAGAAGCTCTTAAATTTAAGTATATCCCATTTGTTTATTTTAGCTTTTATTGCCTTTACTTTTGGTGTTTTAGTTATGAAGCACTTGCCTATGCCTATGTCCTGAATGGTATTGTCTAGGTTTTCTTCTAGGGTTTTATGGTATTAGGTCTTATGCTTAAATCTTTAATCCATCTAGAGTTAATTTTTGTATAAGGTGTAAGGAAGTGGTCCAATTTCAGCTTTCTGCACATGGCTAGCCAGTTTTCCCAACACCATTTATTAAACAGGGGATCCTTTCCCCATTGCTTGTTTTTGTCAGTTGTGTCAAAGATCAGATGGCTGTAGATGTGTAGCATTACTTCCGAGGTCTCTGTTCTGTTCCATTGGGTCTATATATCTGTTTTGGTACCAATACCTTGCTGTTTTGGTTACTGTAGCCTTGTAATATAGTTTGAAGTCAGGTAGCATGATGCCTCCAGCTTTGTTCTTTTTCTTTAGGATTTTCTTGGTTATGAGGGCTCTTTTTTGGTTCCATATGAAATTTAAAGTAGTTTTTTCTACTTCTGTGAAGAAAGTCAATGGTAGCTTGATAGGGATAGCATTGAATCTGTAAATTACTTTGGGCGGTATGGCCTTTTTCACAATATCGATTCTTCCTATTCACAAGCATGGAATGTTTTTCCATTTGTTTGTGGCCTCTCTTATTTTCTTGAGCAGTGGTTTGTAGCTCTCCTTGAAGAGGTCCTTCACAACCCTTGTTAGTTGTATTCCTGGGTATTTTATTCTCTTTGTAGCAATTGTGAATGGGAGTTCACTCGTGATTTGGCTGTTTAGGAATGCGTGTGATTTTTGCACATCGATTTTGTATCCTGAGACTTGGCTTAAGTTGCTTATCAGTCTAAGGAGATTTGGGGCTGAGATGATGGGGTTTTCTAAATATACAATCATGTCATTTGCCAAAAGAGACAATTTGACTTCCTCTCTTCCTAACTGAATACTCTATTTTTTCCTCTGGCCTGATTGCCCTGGCCAGAACTTCCAATACCATGTTGAATAGAAGTGGTGACAGAGGGCATCCTTTTCTTGTGTCTGTTTTCAAAGGGAATACTGCCAGTTTTTGTCCAGTCAGTATGATATTAGCTGTGGGTTTGTCATAAATAGTTCTTATTATTTTGAGATACTTTCATCAATACCTAGTTTATTGAGAGTTTTTAGTATGAAGGACTGTTGAATTTTATCCAAGGTCTTTTCTGCATCTATTGAGATATTCATGTGGTTTTTATCATTGGTTCTGTTTATGCAGTGGATTATGTTTATCCATTTATATATGTTGAACCAGCCTTGCATCCCACAGATGAAGCCAACTTGCTCATGGTGGATAAGCTTTTTGATGTACTGCTGGATTCAGTTTGCCAGCATTTTATTGAGGAATTTCACATTGATGTTCATCAACGATATTGGCCTAAAATTTTCTTCTTTTGTTGAGTTTCTGCCAGGTTTTTGTATCAGGATGCTGCTGTCCTCATCAAATGAATTAGAGAGGGGTCCCTCTTTTTCTATTGTTAGGAATAGTTTCAGAAAGAATCGTATCAGCCTCTCTTTGTACCTCTGGTAGAATTGGGCTGTGAATCTGTCTGGTCCTGGACTTTTTTCGGTTGGTAGGCTATGAATTACTGCCTCAATTTTAGAACTTGCTATTGGTCTATTCAGGAATTTGACTTCTTTCTGGTTTCATCTTGGGAGGATGTATATGTACAGGAATTTATCCTGTACATATATTTTATCCTGTACATATATGTCTAGATTTTCTAGTTTATTTTCATAGATGTGTTTATAGTATTCTCTAATGGTGGTTTGTATTTCTGTGGGATCAGTGGTGATATCCCCTTTATCATTTTATATTGCATATAATTGATTCTTCTCTCTTTTTTCTTTATTATCTGGCTAGTGGTCTATATATTTTGTTGATCTTTTCAAAAAACCGCTCCTGGATTTATTGATTTTTTGGAGGGTTTTTGTGTCTCTATCTCCTTCAGTTGTGGTCTGATCTTAGTTATTTCTTGTCTTCGGCTAACTTTTGCATTTGTTTGCTCTTGCTTCTCTAGTTATTTTAATTGTGATGTTAGGGTGTCAATTTTAGATGTTTCCTGCTTTCTACTGTGGGTATCTGGTGCTATAAATTTTCCTCTACACACTGCTTTAAGTGTGTCCTAGAGATTCTGGTATATTGTGTCTTCGTTCTCATTGATTTCAAAGATCTTTATTTCTCCCTTAATTTTGTTATTGACCCAGTAGTTATTCAGGAGCAGGTTGTTCAGTTTCCATGTAGTTGTGCTATTATGAGTGAGTTTCTTAATCCAGAGTTCTCATTTGATTGCACTGTCGTATGAGAGACGGTTTTGTTATAATTTCTTTTGCATTTGGTGAGGTTTTGCTTCCAATTATGTGGTCAGTTTTAGAATAAGTGTGACAAGGTGCTGAGAAGACTGTATATTCTATTGATTTGGGGTGGTGATTTCTGTAGATGTCTATTAGGTCCTCTTGGTCCAGAGCTGAGTTCAAGTCCTGAATATCCTTGTTAATTTTCTGTCTCACTGATCTAATATTGACAGTGGGGTGTTAAAGTCTTCCACTATTATTGTGTGGGAGTGTAAGTCTCTTTGTAGGTCTCTAAGAACTTGCTTTATGCATATAGGAGCTCCTCTACTGGGTGCATATATATTTAGGATAGTTAGCTCTTCTTGTGCACTAATCCCTTTACCATTATGTAATGCCTTTCTTTGTCTTTTTTTATATTTGTTGGCTTAAAGTCTATTTTATCAGAGACTAGGATTGCAACTCCTGCTTTTTTTTGCTTTCCATTTGCTTGGTAAATATTCCTCCCTCCCTTTATTTTGAGCCATTGTGTGTCTTTGCATATCAGATTGGTCTCCTGAATGCAGCACACTGATGGGTCTTGACTGTTTATCCAGTTTGCCAGTCTGTGTTTTGTTGTTGTTGTTGTTGTTGTTGTTGTTGAGATGAAGTCTTGCTCTGTCACCCAGGCTGGAGTGCAGTGGTGCAATCTCGGCTCACTGCAACCTCTGCCTCCTGAGTTCAAGCAATTCTCCTGCTCAGCCTCCCAAGCAGCTAAGACTACAGGTGTGTGCCATCACACCCAGCTAATTTTTGTATTTTTATAGAGATGGGGTTTCACCATATTGGCCAGGCTGGTCTTGAACTCCTGACCTCATCATGATCCACCCACCTCAGCCTCTCAAAGTGCTGGGATTACAGGCATGAGCCATGATGCCCAGCCCAGTCTGTGTCTTTTAATTGAGGCATTTAGCCCATTAACATTTAAGGTTAATATTGTTATGTGTGAATTTGATCCTGCCATTATGATGCTAGCTGATTATTTTGCCCATTAGTTGATGCAGTTTCCTCATAGCATCAATGGTCTTTACAATTTGGTATGATTTTGCAGTGGCTGGTACCTATTGTTTCTTTCCATGTTTAGTGCTTCCTTCAGGAGTTTCAGTAAGACAGGCCTGGTGGTGACAAAATCTCTCAGCAGTTGCTTGTCTGTAAAGGATTTCATTTCTCCTTCGCTTATGAAGCGTAGTTTGGCTGGATATGAAATTCTGGGTTGAAAATTCTTTTTATTAAGAATTTTGAATACTGGCCCCCTCTCTTCTCTGGCTTGCAGGGTTTCTGCAGAGAGATCCACTGTTAGTGTGATGGGCTTTCCTTTGTGAGTAACTCAACCTTTCTCTCTGGCTGCCCTTAACATTTTTTCCTTCATTTCAACATTGGTGAATCTCATGATTATGTGTCTTGGGGTTGCTCTTCTCAAGGAGAATCTTTGTTGTGTTTTCTGTATTTCTTGAATTTAAATATTGGCCTGCCTTGCTAAGTTGAGGAAGTCCTCCTGGATAAGATCTTGAAGAATGTTTTCCAATGTGGTTCCATTCTCCCTGTCACTTTCAGGTACACCAATCAAACGTAGATTTGGTCTTTTCACATAGTCTCATATTTTCTGTAGACTTTGTTCATTTCTTTTCATTCTTTTTTTATTAATCTTGTCTTCTCACTTTGTTTCATTGAATTAATCTTCAATCTCTGATATCCTTTCTTTTGCTTGATGTATTCCACTTGATACTTGTGTATGCTTCACGAAGTTCTCACCCTGTGTTTGTTGGCTTCATCAGGTCATTTATGTTCTTCTCTAAACTGGTTATTCTAGTTTAGGTCATTTATGTTCTTCTCTAAACTGGTTATTCTGGTTTTTCATATGCTAGTAGCACCTGGAACTACCCAATGCAAGGAAGTTAAGAACCTTGAAAAAAAGTTAGACAAATTGCTAACCTTTTTTCAAGGTTCTTAACTTCCTTGCATTGGGTAGTTCCAGGTGCTACTAGCGTATGAAAAACAAAACTGCAGCTAGTTTGCTGTCTGCACAAACAGCAGCCCAGTTTTGTGTTTGAAACCCAGGGGACTGGTGGCATCAGCATCAGAGGGAATCTCCTGGTCTGCCAGTTGTGAAGACCATGGGTAAAATGCAGTATCTGGGCCGAAATGCACCATCCCTCACAGTACAGTCTCTCACGGCTACCCTTGGCTAGGGGACAAAATCCCACTACCCCTTGTGCTTCACGGGTAAGACATCACCCTGCCCTGCTTCATCTCGCCCTCCATGGGCTAAACCCAGTATCCAACCAGTCCCAAAGAGAGGAACTGGGTACCTCAGTTGGAAATGCAGAAATCACCTGCCTTCTGCATCAGTCTTGCTGGGAGTTGTAGACTGGAGAATCCTCAAATATTTTTTTACAGCAATGCAAGAACAGGCTAAAGCACCTGGATTATTCCACTGCACAATCATTTATAGATCATCTGCCTATGAATTTCCCATGTTGTAGAATCTCCACAGGAAAATTAAAACATTAGCCCAAATTGGATTCCCTCAATCTTTCAGAAGTTACTGGGCTCCTTGCACTCAATCCAACTAGGTATACTTTGATGAAACCAGTTTATTGTAATATTAGGCTGAGGGAAACACAATTAGAAAGCTAAATATGCAATAATTAAATCAAGGTGTCCACCAAAGTCGAGAAAAAATTAAATTGAAATTTTCACCTCTCCTAATTCTAGGGCATCTATATTTACCTTTCCAGGTCAGCAACTCCCATTTGTTCAGACAAGACAGGGTCATAATTACTCTGATGTGAGCCTTGCAGCATTGCTCCTCAGCAATTTTTTTAAGAATAGGCTGGCCTCTCTGAAGAATGATTCTCTATAAAAATCCAGAAGTTTGTCATGAGTGTTAGGGTCATTTCTTCCAAGAGCCCCACTATATAACCTGAGTGAGTTTCTCACTTCACAATTTTTATCTTCATAATTCTGCAGCTAGGTGAATGGCAGCCTCCCAGGAAAGTATTAATATGCTGTTAGTCTGTTGCACTGTGCACAGGTTGAACCACAACTAATAAATTTTCTGTAAATTTTTCTCATCCCCTTTAAGCCTTAACTTTCTCAGGATGTGTGTGGTGCTGCTGAGCTGTCATAGAAGCTGTCCCTGGAAAGCCTCTCATTTTTCTTTTAGTGCAAGTTCTTAAAAAGTCACAAAGCAAAACAAATTACCCCTATAAAAATTATAACGGCCAACAGGAAAATTCATGACAGCCCTCCTCCAGGACCACAGCTGCCACAATTCATGCTCACCCACATCCATTAACCATCCATTTCCCCTGCACCTAGTGAGGTACAGGCTTGGGAGAGTGGGCTGGGACCTTGAGGAGCAGCATGCTCACTCCGCCAGTTTCTCTACCTACCCCAGACCACTTCTGACCTCACCATGCCACCAAAACTGCTCTTGCCAGGGTCCTCAATGATCACCCAGAGGTTGTATAATTCAATGGGAAACTTTCTACCACTTTTTTTCTGATCTCTCAGGAGAATTTAGTACTCTTGATGACTCCCTTCTATGAGAGAAAGACTCTTGCTGTTGGGTTCTATAATGCCTCCCCTGTATCTGGTTTTTACTTGTCTCCTCCTTTACTATTTCTGCTCCCCAGTCTTTTAAACTGTTGGCCCTTCTTTTCCCTAAGCCCTTTACCCTCCCTATTTAACACCCTTCCTCTAGGCAGACTCATCCTACCTCACAGATTCAATTACTATCCATATATCAACAACTCTCAAGTATTTTTCTTCAGCCACATACCTCTGTTTAAAATCTATATATACAGTGGCCTCATGGACATTCTATTTGCAAGTCTTTTTGGCAGGTCAAATCTTAAATGTCCAAAACTGAATTCCTAATCATCTCTCCAAACCATCCCTTCTTTCCCATCTCAGTAAATAACCCCAGATGTACTCAGTTGCTCTGAGGCAGGAGCCAGGGATGGACCTTTTTTCCCCATACTCCTTTATCCAAGCAATCATTAAATACAGTCTAGTTCATATCCTCAACCCATTCAATCTTTCCCTCTTCCCTGCTATGTCCCAGGCCTCCAGCACTCTTCCTCTGGGCTAATACAACAACCTCTCGCTTACTGGGTCCCCTTTAATCAATTTGCTATACTGTAGCAAAGCAAACTTTCTATACATATCTAAACACATCATACCCACCTCACATGTATGTGAAATATTTTACATGTGCAAGTCATAGGATTAGAGCTAAGGACACAGGTAGAATAGTAAACAAGACAGCATGGTTCTTGGCCTTATGGAGCTCTATTCCAGGATCTATACAGTAATGTGATGTACTAATTAATGAAAGTAATATGCTGAACAAGATATTTGCATATAGTCCCATAAATGGTAGCATCTCAGTTACGTGAAAAGTGTATGAAGAAATAAATGAGTGGAAGAAAATCCAACAAAATGTTAATAACAAACTGTAGGATTGTGAGGGATTCTTATGTACTTCATTGTATTTAAATGATATTTACCAAAAATGTGTACTAACTTTTTTAGATATAAACCTATTACATAGTTCCATGAATCTGCCTTTTTAAGGGGGAGCCTAGACAGGAATTCTAAATTCTCTATTTGGAATAAGCTTTCCCTTCTGTTTTGTCTTCCTTAGTTTTCATAATCAGTAGGAGGCAAATCAGAGAGGAATGATCTCAGCTTCCTGCTGTGTCTCTACCTCTCTCCCTTGCCTACATTGCAAAGAATAAGATGTCAGACAACCAGATCAAAGACCATTATTTTCTCCTCTCTTTTCTGACCCAGGCCTCTCTTTGCAGTCTCCCTTGCCTGTATATGTAACCCCTTCCTTTCTAGCCCATCATCCTACCCAGCCCTCTCCCATTCTTAACTCCCCTGGGCCCTGTGGGCTACCTCCGGCTCCTACCCTCTCTCCATTTCACTCACGAGCCAACATTTTTGAGAATGGTCTAGACACTTCCTTCTACATTCTCACATCTCATTCACTCTTCAACATCATTAAATTTCCTTCCACCCACCACACTCCACTGAAACTGCTGCTGCAAATATCACGACGAATTTGCATATTGTCACATACAATGGACATTTTGCATCCTTATTTTTAAAAGCTCTTTGCTAACTTTTTCCCATGCTAATCCTTTTGCCTAGAATGCTCTTCCTCAGCCCATTTGCCTCACTAACTCTTCTTCTCTGTTTTGCTACACAAACTTCTCTCCTTTGGGTGTCAGTTTACATGATGATAGGCCAAAAAAGTCTTCCATAATTCTTCTCTCTGCACCCCAATAAAGATAATCTCCCCTTCAGGGTTCTCATACATGGCTGGTGGAAACAAGCAGTTTCTTATAAGCATATATTTAATATATGACTCACCAATCTTATTCCTAGGTATTCATCCAAGAGAAATGAAAGCATATGCCACACAAAGACCTAGACATAAATATTTATAGCAGCTATATTACAATTCCTCAGAACTGGAAACAACCCAAATGGCCTCCAACTGATGAATGAAAAAACTAACTGTGGTAGATGCATTTAATGAAATACTATTCAGCAACAAAAAGGATACATTCAATAACATGGATGAATCTCAAAAGCATTCTGCTGAATAAAAGAGGCTCAATGCAAAGGCTAAATGCTCTGTGATTCCCTTTATAGGACACTCTGGGAAAAGCAAAAATACAGGGATATCAGAATTTGTGGGAAAAGGATACAAGAAAATTTAAAATAAACAAAAAAAAACTAAAAAATTAAAAATTTGGCCAGGCGCGGTGGCTTACGCCTGTAATCCCAGCACTTTGGGAGGCCAAGGCAGATAGATCACTTGTTAGGAGTTTGAGACCAGCCTAGCCATCATAGTGAAACCTCATCTCTACTAAAAATACAAAAATTAGCTGGGTGTGGTGGCGTGTGCCTGTAATCCCAGCTACTCGGGAGGCTGAGGCAGGACAATTGCTTGAACCCGAAAGATGGAGGTTGCTGTGCACCGAGATCACGCCACTGCACTCCAGCCTAGGCAAGAAAGCATGACTCTTTCTCAAAAAAAAAAAAAAAGAAAAGAAAAGAAAAAGAGAAAAGAAAGAAAAAAGAAAAAGAAAAAATATTATAGGAATACAAATCAGATCAGGGGTTCCCAGGGACTGAGTGTGAAGGAAAGTAATTGACTACAAAGGGGCTCAAGAAAACATTTTAGGGTAATGGAAATATTCTATATCTTGATGGTGGTTATATAACTCTACACATTTGTTAAAATTTATAAAATTGTACATCTAAAAGGGATAAATCTTACTATATGTAAATTCCACCTCAATAAACCTGGCTTTGGAAAAAAAAAAAAGACAAAAATTCAGGTCAGGCTCATCTCGTCAGGCTTATCTCTACAACAAACCTTCCATGACTTCATCCAACTCCAGACTGGGTTTAGTAATCTCCTTTGTTCCCATAGCACCTGGTACCTATGCGTTTCTCTCTGCATGTATTATATTACAATTGAAATTATCTACTTTAAACAAAATTTTTAATATTTTTAAATGTCTAACTCCCCTACTAGATGGTGAGTTCATTAAAGTAAGAAACCACATCATATTTGTCTCAGTAACCATATACCTCACTCTCATACCCTCAACCTTCTACCCAATCTACCATTATCAGCATATTGATCAACCAGTGATCAAAGACCTTTTTCCTCTGATCTGCTTAGCAGGAGATTCAATGAAATCTCCTAAGTCAGAATCTGTCTGCATGAGTTGGCCTCATCAAAATTCTCTGTTTTTATTTCCCTCCAAGCCAATATGACTAAACAATTCTTAATAAACTATTAACAACTAGTGGTAGGTTACATTTATATAAAGCACACACAATTTTAGAATAGGTTTTCAATATTTTATTTTAAAGATAAGATCCCAATGATAGAGATATTTGAGGTGAACTAACAAACCTGTAGAGGAGATATTTTCAGCAGAAGCAAATCAATGTCTCTTGAATCTATGCAAGATTGATAACAATTACATGAGAACACATTAATTTTTTTAAGTAAGGAGTGATGATGTATTTGAATTTTTTTTTATTTCTAATCACTTATGTCCACAAAGCCATTATTCTACAGGGAGGAGTTGAAGAATTTGGGAAGGGTGGGCATAACACAGTAGCAATTATGTGTTCTATGGCTCCTCTGGTATCATTAGGATCCCTTGTGCACTTCAATTATAAACCCAAAACCTACTCTTTACCTCTGCTTCTTTCTACTGAGCATCCTTCATATAAAAGTAGTGGGGAAATAGTTCAAGGAAGACACTGTGAAAGAATGGCATACTGCTATTATTTGTATTCAGCTCATTAAGAAGACTTCCTTCCACATATATGTATCCTTCTTAAAGAGCTACCAAATTATTCCAGGCTGTATGATTTATTATAGTGGTACCCACCTGGCAGTCGAGCCTTTCACGAGGAAGTAGGAGTTTCACAATCATTACTGAGAATTCATTTGTCTTCCAATTTACTCTTCTCCTGTAAGGGTGATATGCTGGACCCAACCACACCCTGTCTGCTCTAGATTGTCCACCCCTTGGCCTGCTTGTTGTATATCACACTCATGGCAGCCAAGCAGAAATGAGACCAGGTGGGATTCTGCAAAGGAGGTCACTTGCCTAGCTTGTCCAGTCAGAGCATCAGAATTTGGGGTGTGACAGGGAAGTATGAAATAACCTATCCAGATATCTTCCTGAGAAAAGGGCCAGCAGTTACTATCCAATTCTCAAAGAAATTCATATAATTTGAAAGGGATGTTTTTAGAACTTTATAGATAATATTAGTAAAGAAAAACTAATATGAATAAGAAAAATTATACATATTAGAAGGCATCCTATTATTGTAACTACAGAGTAGTTAATAAGCACCTTTTGGGATCTACTAGGGGAAGAGCCCTTCCTTTAATCAATAAAGTGTATGCCTCTCAACCCTTCCTAATAATTTTGATCATCTAGTGATCAAAGACCTTTCTCTTCTGGTCCACTTAGCAAGAGAGTCAATGAAATCTCCTGGTAAGTTCAGAACCATCTTTCCTTATTTTTTACAAAATACTTTTACCTATGTGATCTCATTTGATTTTCAATCCCATTATGAGACATAGGACTTTTTATTCCTGTTTCACACATAAACAATTGAGGCTGAAAGAAGAAAAGAAGTTGGACCCCATGGCTACTTTCCACTTCCCTTCTGTGGAAATTAACTCATTCTTTCTATAATTCAACCTTAAGATGACCTTGTCCTTTCCTTCTAAAGCTTCTCTTTCTGTTCTTTCAGACAATGTTTGTAGAGATTTCTCAACCTTGATTTGTTTGTAGCTTTGTTTCTTGCTTTCTAATCAGAAATCTAACTGCCTTGTACCTCACAGGGACCATGCGAGGGTCATTCAAGCCTCTACCACAGCAATTTTGGGCTCATAAATTCTTAGCAGTCAGTACCTGGGTTCTTTTTATGTGTTTACATCTGAATCCAAGTTCCTTGTTTTTCTTTAGTACCTTGCCAGCCATCCTACAACTCCCTACTGTCTGTACTTTTTTTCTACTCTGACATGGAAAGTCACCTGACCTCTTTAACCTCAGCCCCAGAATACACAATGATCACAGAAGTCCCAGGGTACCCCTGAAAAGGAGTGGAATGAATTGTAGAGAGACACATTAGGCTATGGAACCCCATTCTTCTCCAAATCCCAACTCTTTACACACAATAGCCTCCTCCCACACAATACCACCAGCACCCTCTGTCACTTCAGTCTTTGGAGTAACTTTGTTCAACTCAAAATTAGTTATAATCTGCTATGAATATAGGTTAATTACTGGACCACCAGTGATCCCTTCTATTCCTTTATCACTTACAAAACTGACATTGTACAGTATAAGACAAGATGACTTCTGAATTATCTTCCATTAGCACCCAGTTTAAATTCACTTAATACTGTGAAAGCTAGAAAAGGGAAAGAAAGCTGGCTAAGAATAAGCCTTGCCTAGAATTAATGTTTGCAGATTTGATGCTATCTTTGTCACAGAATTAGCATGTATTCTGCCTCATCCAAATTGCTTTCTCTTTCTCCTCTCTGTCCTCTTCCAAAACTCCCAGCATTGGCTGGAATGCAGGACAGAATTTCCCACAACATGCAGACATCACCCATCTGTCTCTAATTTCACAAAATGACAAGCTGAAACGGCACTGAGAGCCAAAAATTCTATTTTATTCTTCTCTCTGATATTCCAGTAAGGCCAGTGAATTTTCTTTTATTTCAGTATAAGTTGGGAATTTAAGGAAGAATTGAGAAAGGAGAGAGTAGGCCCTGAGAATCTAATTGCTATGCTACTGATGAGAATTCACAAGGAGCTGAACCACTTACAACCAGTCAAATTGCAATCAGCCCAGGAATTAGTTTAGCATATTTTCAACATCATAGAAACTACTGCATTTCCCCTGGAAAATATAAACCAAAAGACTCTTTTGAAACCTAGAACATCTCTCTGAACTGCGGCAGGGTGGGATAAATGTTTTACCCTATTGCTGAGTCTTATTCTGCAGTTGCAGTCAATGACCTTGTGTCTCAGACATGGACTTGGTTATGCAAGCCAGCATTTCTGAAACAAGATGACTTCTGAATTCTTATTCAGAGGTTCCTAAAATATACTGAGGTTTGCCTGTATGTGTATACATAGATAACTCCAAAACATGATGAATAGGACCAAATAGTATTTTCAAATGCTTCACATTTGACTGGATTATTTCTTTGCAGAAACTAATTCTAACAAAATATTTACACTAAAGCTCAGGGAATGGGGCCAAGTGTTGTGGCATGTACCTGTAGCCTCAGCCACTTGGGAGGCTGAGGTAGGAGGATCGCTTGAGCCCAGGATTTGAGTTCAGCCTGGACAACAGAGCAAAATCCCCATCTCCCAAAAAAACAAACAAACAAAAAAAACCCTCAGGGGATGGGCACACAGTATTAGTCACTCCCTTGAGAAGAAATAGACATGCCCCAAAATAGCAGTCCAGAAGGTGTTTAATTTGAAATCAGAAATCCTGAACTTTCATCCTGTCTTAGTTTGAGGTGGGCTGAGCCTTAGCTTCACCTACCCGCAAAAATGGAGTGATCAGCAGAGCATTCTTTAGAGCAGGTGGCATCACAAGTACTTGAAGAACACTGTTAAGATACAGCACTTGATAAAAGGAGGATCCAAGTGACAGTTACAGAAAGTTGTACTTGAACTTAGGTGGCCAACTGTCTTAAGTTTGAGCTTTTCCAAAGCACAGCAAGTTGGACTTGGGTACAGGCGGTTTATTGGGAGTTGATCCCATGAAACAGGAATAAGGGACTGGGAGAGTCGTAAAGGAGGGAACGTCAAGGCCAAGGGTCATCATCAAGGATACTGTGGTGCACACTGGGGCTCAATTCTACTGCAGTTCCTGAGAAGGACATAGAATGCCTCCCAAAATAGGCCCCCTGAAAGACACTGGAGCATCTATCCACCTGTGCCAATCCCCACTGGCTAAAGTTTGGCCCCAGGGCACTAACTCTCTTGCCTTGGGCTCAGTAAGCTCCTGGTGCAGCTGAAGAAGGATCTCGGGCAGAATAAGAAAAAACACAAGTTGAGAGCCTGAGGTGGGATTCCAGTCGCCTATGGTGAATATGAGTTCACATAGAGTTGCCTCCCAGAGCTGAGGCTAAAATCACTGGTGGTCTGGGGCTTTGATGTCGGCACCATAGCATTTACTGCACCGAGCTAAGGTTCTCTCACAGTGTTCCCATATTTATTCCATCCCCAGAAATAATCAATAGTACCTGGCCATCACTTTCCTTATTATAAACTATTCTGCCTTGGATGATTTCTCCTTAAAAAGTCATATGCCTTTGCTTTCAAGCCTTTGCATACACTGCTGCTAACTTTCAGAACACTTTCTCTGCCCACTCTTCCCCACCCTATCTATACTTTACTATCTAGTTTCAGCTTAAAAATTATTTGCTTCAGGAAGCTTTCCCTGATCCCAGGGTAGGGTATTTACCCAAGCTATGTATGCCCAGTGAACATGGTGCTGCTTGTTTCTGCTGTTTATTTCATTTTATATTGCCATTTTTTATAATATCTATTCCTCCAAACATGTAGACATACAACTATTCAGTGTATCACTTCAGTGAGATCAAGACACTTGCTCTTTTGTTAACAGAAATACTCACAAAACCTACTGTAGTGCCTCACACAACAGTTAACCTATATTTTTTTGAGTGGATGGGTGAGTGAATAAATGAATTTACGAGAAAGGCAAAAACATCAATTGTCACTCAAATCTGTCTGCAGGTCTGCTTTGCTCAGGAGGTCCTAGTCCCTTCTTACTGCTGTATTGTCTGCAGAGTGATTATTCCGGAGCTTTCTTTCCAGGACCTCTTGCCTGACGGGGCCTTTCTGGGAAGAAAAAAGTGCAAGTCAATTGCTGTAGAGTTGTGATTGGGATTTCTCTGTCTCCGCATCTTTGCACTATGCCCAGCTGGCTGTGCCCCAGAGGTCATCTTGTTTGTTTTATGGGTAGCACACACAGGAATAAGCTGTACTGTTAGTTTTAGTCCCAGCCTTTCAAACCCAGTTTCCTTTCTTAAGCAGAGATAATCTCTGTCACTGTCAAAATGCCCTTGTCTTCCTTGCCTTTCACTCTTCCTGACTTTGTCCCTCTCAAAGGATGCAAGCCCTGTACAACAGCAGAGAAGAGAGGAGGGCAATGGAAACCCTCCTCCAATAAGCTGCATTCTTCCCACCACAAAGAGCCAAGGAAAATGTTCCTCTGGGCTGCAATCAGGGCTCCTCTGACTCAACCCCTAGATGACCTAATAAATAGCAAGAAAGAGGACAGAACATTCCTGGAGTCAGAAAGTCTCCCCATAAGTCCAGGAGGAAGTGCAGGACAGTATCACAAGAGACCACAAGGGATCAAAGAGCCACTCAAATTGGCATAAGGCCACAGTGCCCTGATAAATGACCAGAATGTTACAGTGAGAAATCTCAGAGCAGGCTCAGAAGGCCGGCAAGTCTGTATGAGAGACGCTGGCACAGGAAAGAAGTCCTGAGTTCAGGTGCATTGCTGCTGCCTGGGATGAGCAATCTCAGTCCAAATCCTGGAGTGACAGAGATGTGACCAGGGTCCAGTTGCTGCCTAGAGTTCTTCACTCAGGCCATGCTACTTCTTGCCTCCTCAGTTCCTGCTGTCTTTTCTGCCTGGAGGCATTCTTCCCCACTCCCCATCCTACTACTCTGGTAGTGCTACATGTATGTGGCTAAGTTTGCTTATCCTTGCCTCTCTTTTAGGAAGCTTCCCCTGAAGCCCACAGGGGAGATGCGCCTTCCCTGATCTCCCTGTCCCTGCATTGTCCTGTAGTGTCTGCCTCCCCTGCTACCCTGCGAAGAGGGAGCCATCTTATTCATCTGTGTATCTACAGGGCCTTGGATGATGCCCTGCCTAGAGTAGGTCCCTCAACCAAACTGAATGAATGAATGAATGAACAAATGAATGAATGAAGAATTGGCAGCTTATTTGAAACCAGATCTTCAAGAGAAGGTGGAAGCTATTTATCAGAACAGGCACAAAACCAGAGCTAGCCACCAGTGAATATAATATAATACAGAGTCTCAAAGTCCCAGGCAATTTCTCCTTAAAACTCCTCTACCAGAAGTCAAGATTAGTGTACATTTTTTAGATGAAACTGAGTTTATAGATAAAAGTTTTCACAGCCTCAACTCTGCTTGGCAGACACTAAAGTCAGGCAGACTGACAGTATTTGCAGTGGACTGATTCTTTCATTCCCCTGACTTGGCAAGAGTTAGGACAATTTGGAAGTGACAGATGGGTAGGAGGAAATAAAGTGGTAATTGTTTTTAAGGGTAAAACCAGTACAAATATAATTGACCTGCTGAAATCTCTCCAACCTTTTTCCTCAATCCTCAATGTGCTCCAGCCTCCTCAGTCTTCTCTCAGTTTGTTGAATATACCAAGCTCTTTCCTGCCTCAGGGCCCTTGGACATGCTATTTTCTCTGCCCCAAATTTACTTCTACTTACATTTTAAAATAAAAATTCCTTCTCTTCTGCAAGTTTTAGCTTAAGTGATAATCTTCAGGGAAGCTCTTCACAGGTACTCTATTAAAAGCATGTGTCACCCATTACAACCAATTAAATCTCAACCTCTTCTCTTTTTTGCATTTATCATGTTTATACAATCTTTAATTACCTCATTTATTTATCTACTTATTAGTGGTCATGAAGGGGATAGTCTCCCATACTGGGACATAATTTCATAATGACAGTGATCTAGTCTAGCTTTTTCATTATTTTATCTTCAGCACTTAAGATATCACTAGGCACCCAGTAAGAGGTCATTATTATTAGCCCTGTTGTTGTTGCAGTCACTATTATTTTCAAAAGAATTTCTGCAGCATATAAACTCAACTTATCAAATCATGTACTCAGTCTTGAGTTTCTTCATTTTCTACATATTTTGTGTATCTTGTATCAGAAGCATTTATAAATGCTTGCAGAACCATCTCAGCATTCAGCAATATGTATTAAAGAATGCCATGTAGGTCTGAGTCCACCTTGTGACTAAATCCCTTCTAACAAAAGAAAATGAGGTTTCATAATTAAGGGGTTTAGAAATAATCAAGAGAGTGTTAAAAATAAAACTAGCGGAGGCTGAGTAGACCAAAGAATAGCTACTGGCATGCCTTCCAAAATAATGTCCCAGATTATGATTTCACATGAAAAAAATTAAATAATTGCTTGCCAAGCCATATAAAAAGCACAAATTCTGGGAGAACTTAAACAGAAATTAAACCTTGATAGGACTATAGAGTCTAGAACTTTCCCAGAACCGACTTTTCCTGGCCATTCTGAATGTTCCCTAGTCTAGCTTTTCATCATCCTGGTGACGTGGTACCATCCGTAGACTGGTTTTTATTACCCAAACCTGGCCTGCTGTGTTAACTTTTTTAATTGCCCTAAGGAAAGTTTTTAAACGAACTCTACCAGTTTGCAAATACTGGAAGAAGTCCCTACTCAGGCCCTGGGTATTTTAAACATTAGCCTTTTTTTCCCCATGTTTGTCACATCACAACAGTCAAGCCATGTCCCATCTCCTTTAAACCACATTTCAAAACTAATGAGTTGTAAACAAAATGTTCCTTCATATATGGAATACTAGTACCTTTGTCTGCAAAAGGCTTAAAAATAAACATCAGACAGGAGACACTGGCAAGATGGCTGAATAAGAACAGCTCTGGTCTGTAGTCCCAGCAAGACCAACGCAGGAGGCAGGTGATTTCTGCATTTTCAACTGAGATACCCGGTTCATCTCATTGGGACTGGGTAGACATTGGGTGCAGCCCACAAAGGGCCAGCAGAAGCAGGGTGGGTGTTGCCTCACCCTGGAAGCTCAAGGGATCAGGGAACTCCCTCCACTTGCCAGGGGAAGCCATGAGGGACTGTGCCGTGAAGGACGGTGCTATCTGGCTCAGACACTATACTTTCCCATAGTCTTTGCAACTGGCAAACCAGGAGATTCCCTCAGGTCCTCTGGGTTTCAAGCACAAAATTGAGCAGTCATTTGGGCAGATAACGAGCAAGCTGTAGGAGTATTTTCTCAAACCACAGTGGTGTCTGGAATGCCAGTGAGACAGAACTGTTCACTTTCCTGGAAAGAGGGCTGAAGCCAGGGCACCGAGTGGTCTTGCTCAGCAGATCCCACCCCCATGGTGCCCAGCAAATTAAGGTCCACTAGCTGGAAATTCTCACTGCCAGCATAAAGTCGACCTAGAATGCTCAAGCTTGGTGGGGGGAGGGGCATCCACCATTACAGAGGCTCGAGTAGGCAGTTTTACCCTCACAATGTAAACAAAGGCACGGGGTAGTTTCAACTGGGTGCAGAAAACACTGCAGTGCAACAAAGCCACGGTAGCCACACTGCCTCTCTAGATTCCTCCTCTCTGGGCAAGGCATCTCAAAGAAAGGCAGCAGCCCCAGTCAGAGGCTTATAGATAAAACTCCCATCTCCCTGACACAGAGCACCTGGGAGAAGAGGTGGCTATGGGCTCACCTTCAGCAAACTTAAACATTCTGAGGAGAACAGTGGATCTCCCAGCACAGCACTTGAGCTCTGCTAAGGGACAAAATGCCTCCTCAGATGGGTCGCTGACCCCCATATCTCTTGATTGGGAGACACTTCCAAGAAGGAGTTGACAGACACCTCATACAGAGAGCTCCAGCTAGCATCTGGCAGATGCCCCTCTGGAACAAAGCTTCCAGAGGAGGAAACAGGCAGCAATCTTTGCTGTTCTGCAGCCTCCACTGGTGATACCCAGGCAAACAGGGTTTAGAGTGGACCCTCACCAAACTCGAGCAGACCTGTAAAAGATCATCAACTCTAAGAAGAAACTGTATCAACTAATGGGCAAAACAGGGCCTGTTAGAAGGAAAACTAACAAACAAAAAGGAATAGTATCAACATCAACACAAAGGATGTTCCCTCAGAGGCCCCATCCGAAGGTCACCAACATCAAAAACCAAAGATAAAAGATAAATAAATCCATAAAGATGAGGAAAAACCAGTGAAAAAAGGCTGAAAATTCCAAAAACTAGAATGTCTCTTCTCCTCCAAAGGATTACAGCTCGTCACCAGCAAGAAAACTAAACTGGATGGAGAGTGAGTTTGACAAAGTGACAGAAGCAGACTTCAGAAGGTGGATAATAATAAACTCCTCTGAGCTAAAGGAGCATGTTCTAACCCAATGCAAGGAAGCTAAGAACCTTGAAAAAAAGGCTAGACAAATTGTTAACTAGAATAACCAGTTTAGAGAAGAACATAAATGACCTGATGAAGCTAAAAAACACAGCATGAGAACTTTGTGAAGCATACACAAGTATCAATAGCTGAATCAACAAGAAGAAAAGATATCAGAGATTGAAGATCAACTTAATGAAATAAAGCATGAAGACAAGACTAGAGAAAAAAGAATAAAAAGGAATTAACAAAGCCTCCAAGAAATATGAGACTGTGTGAAAAGACCAAATCTACGTTTGATTGGGTGTTCCTGAAAGTGACGGAGAGAATGGAACCAAACTGGAAAACACAATTCAGGATATTATTCAGGAGAACTTCCCCAACCTAGCAAGACAACCCAACATTCAAATTCAGGAAATACCGAGAACACCACAAAGATACTCCATGAAAAGAGCAACCCCAAGACATATAATTGCCAGATTCACCAAAGTTGAAATGAAGGAAAAAATGTTAAGGGCACCCAGAGAGAAAGGTTGGGTTACCCATAGAGATAAGCCCATCAAACTAACAGCAGATATCTGCAGAAATTCTACAAGCCAGAAAGGAGTGGGGCCAATATTCAACATTCTTAAAGAAAAAAATTGTCAATGAGAATTTCAGATATGCCAAACTAAGCTTCATAAGCAAAGGAGAAATAAAATCCTTTATATACAAGCAAATGCTGAGATTTTGTCATCACCAGGCCTGCATTACTAGACTTCCTGAAGAAAGCACTAAATATGGAAAGGAACAACTGGTATCAGCCACTGAAAAAGCATACCAAATTATAAAGACCATCAACATTATGAAGAAACTGCATCAACTAATAGGCAAAATAACTAGCTAGAATTATAATGACAGGATCAAGTTCACACATAACAATATCAACCTTAAATGTAAATGGCCTAAATGCCCCAATTAAAAGACACAGACTGGCAAATTGGATAAAGAGTCAAGACCCATTGGTGGGCTCTATTCAGGAGACCCATCTCATGTGCAAAGACACATATAGGCTCAAAATAAAAGGATGGAGAAATATTTATCGAACAAATGGAAAGCCAAACAAAAAAAAAAAAGCAGGGTTGCAATCTTAGTCTCTGATAAAACAGACTTTAAACCAACAAAGATCAAAAGAGACAAAGTAGGGCATTACATAATGGTAAAGGGATAAATGCAACAAAAAGAGCTAACTATCCTAAATATATACCTACCCAATATGGGAGCACCCAGATCCATAAAGCAAGTTCTTAGAGAAATACAAAGAGACTTAGATTCCCACGCAATAATAGTGGGAAATTTTAACACCCCACTGTCAATATTAGACAGATCAATAAGACAGAAAATTAACAAGAATATTCAGGACTTAAACTCAGCTCTGAACCAAACAGACCTAATAGACATCCTCAGAACTCTCCACCCCAAATCAACAGAATTTAAACTCTTCCCAGCACCACATAGCACTTATGCTAAAATTGACCACATAATTGGAAATAAAACACTCCCCAGCAAATGCAAAAGGATGGAAATCATAACAAACTGAGTTTAAGACCACAGTGCAATCAATCAGAATTCAGGATTAAGAAACTCACTCAAAACCACGCAACTACATGGAAACTGAACAACCTGCTCCTGAATGACTACTGGGTAACTAATGAAATTAAGGCAGAAATAAATAAGTATTTTGAAACCAATTAGAACAAAGACACAATGTACCAGAATCTATGGAACACAGCTAAGCCAGTGTTTAGAGGAAAATTTTAGCACTAAATGCCCACATGAGAACACGGGAAAGATCTAAAATTTACACTCTAACATCACAATTAAAAGAACTAGAGAAGCAAGAGCAAACAAATTCAAAACAGCTAGCAGAAGACAAGAAATAACTAAGATCAGAGAAGAACTGAAGAAGATAGAGACACAAAAAAACCCTATGAAAAATCAATGAATCCAGAAGCTGTTTTTTTTAAAACACTAACAAATAGACCACTAGGCAGACTAACAAAGAAAAAACAAAAGAATCAAATAGACACAATAAGAAACGATACAGAGGATATCACCACTGAT
Organism: Cheracebus regulus; assembly: GCA_963574635.1. Lineage (NCBI taxonomy): Eukaryota > Metazoa > Chordata > Mammalia > Primates > Pitheciidae > Cheracebus > Cheracebus regulus. The sequence goes on along the minus strand of CAUYQU010046452.1, from coordinate 67,739 downwards.
CTCACAGAAATACAAACTACCATCATAGAATACTATAAACACTTCTATGAAAATAAACTAGAAAATCTAGAAGAAATGCATAAATTCTGGGACACACACACCCTTTCCAGACTCAACCAGGAAGCTGAATCCCTGAATTGACCAATAACAAGTTCTGAAATTGAGGCAGTAATTAATAGCCTACCAACCAAAAAAAGTCCAGGACCAGATAGGTTCACAGCCCAATTCTACCAGAGGTACAATGAAGAACTGGTACCATTCCTTCTGAAACTATTCCAAACAATAGAAAAAGGACTCCTTTCTAACTCAGTTTATGAGGCCAGCATCATCCTGATACCAAAACCTGACAGAGACACAACAAAAAAAATAAAAATTTCAGGCCAATATCCCTGATGAAGATTGATGCAAAAATCCTCAATAAAATACTAACAAAACGAATCCAGCAGCACATCAAAAACTTATCCACAAGTATCAACTAGGCTTCATCCCTGGGTTGCAAGGCTGATTCAACATATGTAAATCAATGTAATCCATCACATAAACAGAATCAATGACAAAAACCACATGAATATCTCAATAGATGCAGAAAAGGCATTTGATAAAATTCAACAGCTTTCATGCTAAAAACTCTCAATAAACTAGGTACTGATGAAACATATCTCAAAATAAAAAGAGCTATTTATGACAAACCCACAGCCAAAATCATACCGAATGGGAAAAGCTGGAAGCGTTCCTTTTGAAAACTGAGACAAGACAAGGATGCCCACGTTCACCACTCCTATTAAACATAGTATTGGAATTTCTGGCCAGGGCAATCATGCAAGAGAAAAAAATAAAGGGCATTCAAATAGGAAGACAGGAAGTCAAATTGTCTCTGCAGGTGACATGATTGTATATTTAGAGAACTCCATCGTCTCAGCCCAAAATCTCCTTAAGCTGATAAGCAACTTAAGCAAAGTCTCAGGATACAAAATCAATGTGCAAAAATCACAAGCATTCCTACATACCAATAACAGAAAAACAGAGAGCCAAATCATGAGTGAGCTCCCATTCACAATTGCTACAAAGAGAATAAAATACCTATGAATACAACTTACAAGGGATGTGAAGGACCACTTAAAGGAGAACTACAAACCACTGCTCAAATAAAGAAGAGAGGGCACAAATGGAAAAATATTTCATGTTCATGGATTGGAAGAATCAATATTGTGAAAATGACCATACTGCCCAAAGTAATTTATAGATTCAGTGTTATACCCATTAAGCTACCATTGAATTTCTTCACAGAATCTGAAAAAACCTACTCTAAATTTCATATGGAACCAGAAAAGTACCTGTATATCCAAGCCAATCCTAAGCAAAAAGAACAAAGCTGGAAGTATCACGCTACCTGACTTCAAACTATACTATAAGGCTACAATTACCAAAACAGCATGCTAATGGCACCAAAACAGAGATATATACCAATGGAACAGAACTGAGGCCTCAGAAATAACATCACACATCTACAACCATCCGATCTTTGACAAACCTGACAAAACCACGCAATGGAGAAAGGATTCCATATTTAATAAATGGTGTTGGGAAAACTAGCTAGCCATTGTGCAGAAAGCTGACTGGACCCCTTCCTTACAACTTATACAAAAATTAACTCAAGATGGATTAAAGACTTAAACATAAGACCTAAAACCATAAAAAGCCTAGAAGAAAACCTAGGCAATACCATTCAGGACATAGGCATGGGCAAAGATTTCATAACTAAAACACCAAAAGCAATAGCAACAAAAACCAAAATTGACAAATAGAAACTAATTAAACTAAAGAGCTTCAGCACAGCAAAAGAAACTATCATCAGAGTGAACAGGCAACCTACAGAATGAGAGGAAAATTTTCCCAATCTATCCATCTGACAAAGGGCTAATATCCAAATTCTACAAGGAACTTAAATTTACAAGATAAAAAGCAATCCCAAAGTGGGCAAATGATATGAACAGACACTTCTCAAAAGAAGATATTTATGCAGCCAACAAACATATGAAAAAAATATCATCATCACTGGTCATTAGAGAAATGCAAATCAAAACCACAATGAGATACCATCTCACACCAGTTAGAATGGCAATCCTTAAAAAGTCAAGAAACAACAGATGCTGGAGAGGATGTGGATAAATAATGCTTTTACACTGTTGGTGGGAGTGTAAATTAGTTCAACCATTGTGGAAGACAGTGTGGCGATTCCTCAAGGATCTAGAACCAGAAATATTATTTTACCCAGCATTTTCATTACTGGGTATATACCCAAAATATTATAAATCATTCTACTATAAAGACACATGCCTACGTATGTTTATTTGTAGCACTATTCACAATCGCAAAGACTTGGGACCAACCCAAATGCCCATCAATGATAGACTGGATAAAGAAAATGTGGCACATATAAACCATGGAATACTATGTAGCCATAAAAAATGAGTTCATGTCTTTTGAGGGACATGAACTCATGAGGGACGTGGATGAAGCTGGAAACTATCATTCTCAGCAAACTAACACAGGAACAGAAAATCAAACACCACATGTTCTCACTCATAAGTGGATGTTAAACAATGAGAATATATGGACACAAGGAGGGGAACATCACACACTGGGGCCTGTTGGGGGATGGGGGGCAAGAGGAGGCATAGCATTAGGAGAAATACCTAATGTAGATGACGGGTTGATGGGTGCAGCAAACCACAATGGCATGTGTATACCTATGAAGCAAACCTGCACATTCTGCACATGTATCCCAGAACTTAAAGTATAATTTCAAAAAAAGGAATACAGAAAAATAAATGAACATAACTTTCAAAGTCAGAGTACAAAACTTTACTAGTCATCCCCGCTATTCAATTCTCTCTCACCCAATCTTTAAGGTTCAGTTCAAGCTCTGCAACCTTATACAAATCTGCTATTCCTCCAGACCACAACGGCCATCCTGAGCACTCTGAGGTTGAGCCCACACCTCAAGATTTTACTGTTCTCTAGTCATACAGGATAAAGGAGGAACAAAGTAAGTTGTGTTGGGAGAAGCAGGAGAAAAAAGATACTAAATTTTGCCAAGAACTAAGTTTTGCATATTACATAGGTAACCTCATTTAATTCTCACCACAATCCTATAAATAAGAATTATTCTTCACCGTTTCCCAGATGAGGAAACTGAGGTCTATGCTATACTAAGAAACTTGCCTGCAGTCCAGAGCCAGTAAACAATAAAGTCAGAATCTGAATCCCAGTCTTTATCACAAAACATTCTCTGTCCTCTACCTTGCAGAGTTAGTTTTATCTTCTCTCCGACTTCACCCCTAGGAACAGATCATACAAGGAAACAGACAAGAAAGATGAAGGATATGAAAACCATAGCATGTTTCAAGAGTAAATATTTATATCAGGCATCTATTAGATGCAAAACAGAACCCTCAGAGCTTTGGAGAAGGGAAATGGAAGTTTACATCATGGAGGGAAACAGAGCTGTTTAAACAGCATGAGGCACTGTGGCAGAGATGCTCTTGACAAAGTGAATACAACACACAGGTGGTTATACCTCATCTGCAGTGTTTGGTGCAGTTTTAGTCACTAGGGCACATGTGCTGTGGAATCCACAAGAAGAGCATGAGGCTATTCATGCTCATGGGATCATGGTTAAATCTTCGAACAGCTAAAAAGCTATCTTTTATAAACAAGATATTGGAAATTTTCTGTACAACTCAAAAAAATGAAACTGGAACTAAAGAAGAAATGCCACAGGGAGGTCCATTGCCGCTGCCTGTAGGACAGAACTCTAACGGTTCAATAGAATAAATCACCTCTAGACATTGGCAACTGTCATTGTTGACATTATTATACAGCTTGGAAAGCCATTTATCAAGTATATGATAAAGGAGATTCATATCCGGGGAATTAAGATTGGCCTGAAGCCCTCTAAGATCCCATTCAGCTCTAATTCTATGACTCAACTTGCATTTAATAGAGCTTTATCTCACTGCAGAGAAATGTGTATTAATTTACTATTGCCACCATAACAAATCACCACAAACTTAGTTGCTGAAAACAACAGAAATGTACCACCTTACAATTGTATAGTTTTGAAGTTTGCTCACAGTTCTGCAGGTCAGGTCTCACTGGACTGAAATTGAAGCGTTGGTAGGACTGCATTTATTTCTCAGGCTCTAGAAGAGAATCCATCCCTTGCCTTTTCCAGCTTCTTGACTCATGCCCCTCTTCCTCCATCTTCAAAGCCAAAAATGGTGGGTTGAGTCCTCACCTGACATTATTCTGCTCTCCTCTCTGCTTTTCTTCCAATTTTACAGATCCCTTTGATTACAGTAAACCAACTCAGACTATCCAGTACAGTCTCTCTAAGTTAAAGTCACCTATTTTGCAATCAGAATTCCATCTGGAACCTTAATTCCCCCTTGCTAGGCAATATAACATACTCACAATTTTCAGGAATCTGGACATGGATACCTCTGGGAGGGAACTTTATTCTGCCTACCACAGCGAGATTCTGAAAAGGGCCACCAGTACCTTCTCGCACTTCAGGATGGCATGTGAATTAATAACACAGGCTGTGACATTCTGCCTTTCCTAAAGTTCACAGGGGATGGGATAAGGAATTGGCAAGAATACATCAGGCCTCCATGGGTTATGTGGGACTCAGCTTCTACCTAATACAAACCAACTAAATAAAATGGTAGAAAATATTTTTCTGTTGGGTAAGTTTTACCTCTTTATATCAGATGCCAAATGACCTAACTGAATATTGACTCCTAAACATATCTTGAGACTGAAATCTTTAGGTAGCTAAGCAAATGAATCAACTAAAATTATCTAACCAAGGATCCTTGTTAGATCTTTGATAAGGTACGAGACTAGTAAGAAAGGAAAAATTAAAAATATTAAAAAGTAGCTCTTCTCTCTTTTCTTTCACAACCAGAGATCACCACCAGATATTGGAAACTAGATGCAACTTCAATGCACCCTCTCACCCATAGCAGACACTCCTAATCCTTCACTCTTTCTCCTAGCCTGTGACAGCCTTCAGGAGTCTTCTTCAGTCTATGCCTAAGGCAGACACTAGCAATTATCAGAGTTCGCACATGAGGAAAAAAGCCTATTTGCCTTCTCCTCAGGAAAGACTCTGTGTTCAGTGGATTGGGATTTCAGACTGTTGTTTTAGCAATTACTGTGTACAAGACAATGAACTAGAAATGCGCCTTCAGAAACAAAACATACAGTTATAGTTTCAGCTGCCAAAGGATTACAATCTAATAGCTCTTATTGCTATTTTGTTTCTTGTTAATAGAATTCCCTATTTCACACCATACTTTGTATTTATCTAAAGTTTTACCTTCACACTACTCTGGGATCTCTGTTATTTGAATCACAATGGAATTCTGAGTTAAAGCAGAAAAATAAATTAATTTGCTATCATCCTCAGAGATCCAGGCATAGATTTGGCTTTGGCCTTTCCCAGGGCCTCAGATGATGCTATTGGGACCAGCACTGCCCTCAGCCCCACTTTCCCCCTCTGCCTTCCTCTGGTGGCTTCATTCTCCTATAGGTTCCTGTCCATGGAGATGAGATGGCTCCTAGAAGCTCCAGGCTTACATCTTATCTTCTCAGAAACCCAAGTAGGAAAGAAAATGCTTTTTCTCTGTATCCCTCTACAAAGATCCTGAACAGAATTTAATTTTAGTGGCTTTTCATTGTCCTAGCTGGGATCACATGATCATCTGCAAACCAATGACTATGGCAAGAGAAATGCAAGCCTCTGATTAGCCAGCCCTCAGAAATAAAGAAATGGATTCCCCAGGAAAAATTAGTATACTGTTACCAAAGGGAAAACACATACTGGGTAGGCAGAAACATTAAACAATTAAGATACTTAAGTGACAATTTGAGTCAGATTATTAGCTGCTCTCCGGTCCAGTATTAGCGAACAGGAAGACAGAGAAGACAGCATCATAATTTGAACAGGAATAGGGATTGGGGAGACTGTTCAAAGCCTGGAGTACAGCCCAAGGAAGTGGGACATAAATGGGACATCACAGCACAGGGGCCATGGGAAATTAGCATGATATCTTGGGAAGAAAGTCCAGAAGAGATTTAACAGCCACTGAAATGGGAGGATTCACCACATTTACAACCCTCTTTATTTTGCCTAACTCTGAAATAACTTCTAAGAAAATAAATAAGAGAAGAAGGCAAAGGGACTTGAGATCAGGCAACCCAACTTTTAGCCCCACCACTTACCAGCGAGTGGTGTTGTCTAGGGCATGTCACTTATCTCAAAGCCACAGTTTGTTCTTCTATGACATGAAACTAAATGATTATTCCTAACTCACAGAGAATTCAATGTTGTCATATGTGTAAGAATCATTTCTAAATGTTCTGCAACAAACCCTCCTATTCATATGCCTATTGCAATGAGACTTGGTGGCTCCTCTGATCTACTTACCCTCCTTTTGAATCTGATTCTAAGTTGTCTCTGTGAGTTGCTTTGTCCAAAAGAATGAGGCCGGCCTGGGCACAATGGCTTATGCCTATAATCCCAGCACTTGGGAGGCCGAGCAGGAGGATCACGAGGTCAGGATATGGAGACCATCCTGGATAACACGGTGAAATCCCGTCTCTACTAAAAATGCAAAAAAGTTAGCCAGGCGTGCTGGTACACCCCTGTAGTCCCAGCTACTCAGGAAGCTGAGGCAGAATTGCTTGAATCCTGGAGGTAGAGGTTGCACTGAGCCGAGATGGTGCCACTGCTCTCCAGCCTGGGTAACAGAGTGAGACTTCGTCTTAAAAAAAAAAAAAAAAAAAAAAGAATAAGGCAGAAGTGAGGAGTGTCTTCTAAGGTTAGGCTATAAAAGGCCATGCAGCTTCCATTTTTGTATGTTTTGAAAACTCCCTTAGATGTCCATCACCACTCCATGAAGAAGCTAAAGCTAGAATACAGCATAAGGAGAAGGCATATACAGAGAGACTCTGGAGAACGAGAAGACATCTTGAATATGCCAATCCTAGTTGAGCTCTCAGCTGAATGTAGCTGCACAAGCATTCTCAGCTGCATCACATTATGGAGAAAAGACCAGCCCAGCTGATCCTGATTAACCCACAGAATCATGAGAAATAATAAAGCATTGTTTTAATACACCAAATTTTAGGATGGTTTATAACACAGAAGTGGTATCTGAGACAATGTGTATACATAGAGTTTCTATGGTCCTTGACATATTTTTCTGCAGTTTTCTCAAAAGTAATGTTATTGCACTTAAGGAAGAACAATTCTTCATTTGTGGGAAAGCCTCATGTTTTGCAGTACACTCAGCATCACTGGCCTTGCCTGCTATATTCCAGTAGTGCTCTGCGGTCAGTGAAAGAATCAAAGACATCACCCCGCAGGCCTAAGTACCCCCTGTTGTTAGCAAAACCCAAACAGAGCTACTTCTAGGAAGGTGAGTGCTTCAGAGGTTAGATTTACTAATTATAAGCCAGCAACTACATTCTTCCTCTAGGTCCTGATTATTGTGAGTTGAAATACCTTCTTCCCTGGAACTTTATGCTGCTTTCAAAGAAGTAGGCTGCATTAGGTCATACCTAGAGTGAGTTTACAATGTCCATAAAATTATATCATGCAATTTGATAATAAAGAATGCAACCAGATGTGATAAATATGGATAGATTTGGCCTCGAAAGGTCTCCAAAGAAAACCATCATCTACCACTAGGTTCAGTTTGTGTCGAAAACATTAACATTCATTCTCTAATTTGTCCCATTTATTTAGTGCTTTTGGAATCTGGAGAAAATAAATAAATGAACATTATTCTTGGCTGCATATTCTTTGTTCTTTCTTTCAGTGAATCCTTATAATGGAAACTCCTACATTTAACAGATCGACAACAAAAGACAGGGTGCTGTGAAATGAAACTTCTCTAAGATAAATATTACTTTCCAGGAAGCAGTGGACTTGAGAAGTGACCTGCAGAAAGAACATTGTCATTAATCATGAACATCTCTGTTCTTTGTAAACACCAGGAAGGACCACAACCTTATCTATTAATTTCACCACAGTAGGATTCCAAAGCTTATGGGTTTTTTTGTTGTTTGTTTGTTTTTTTTTCCTGGAGAGTTTCACATTTCCAAGGTCAACTTCAAAGGCAAGCTTTTATTCAGTCACTCTGAAGAATCAATACTCCTGTCTTAATAAGATACGAAATATTCTTGCTACCCCATTCTTTTATCCACACCCATTCCCTTTCTTATTTCCACCAGTTTACAAACTCAGGTTCCTGCTGAAGTGTTAGTTGAAACAGGAATGGGAATTTATTTGAGCATGTCTCTGTTAATTTGGCTCTGAGCAAAAGGTGCTTGTTTTCTGGACTGGCATACAGTATCCAAAGATGACACTGATGCTAAATCAGAATTTTGAACTAAAGCTTCCAAAAGTAACAAAATTATAATTTAAGTCCCTACATTTTTCTTACTCCAGATTGTAAAGATTCCCTGGTGATCTTAGGGAAGTTGAAGAAAGAATTAATTAGATTATTATAAAAAATATAAAGGATTACACAAGAATATAATGGTATCTGTATTTCTTACAGAGTTACTTGTAAATGGTACTACATATACAGATTGTACAAGTGAAAGAAGCAAAATGCAAGAGTCCTCAGTTTTGAAAACTAAATGTTATTTTAAGGAAAAAGAGAAGAAAGAGAGAGAGGAGAAAAACAATACTCAATCTGCTAAAATTTAATCTTAAAACATATTCCTTAGAAAAGTATATAAGTTAGAATTCAAGTAGGTGACAATATACTACTTTTTGTCTTGGTCTATTTTAGAAAAATCTTCTCCTTGGTAAATAAATAGTATGTTTATACTGCTAGTATATTTTAATATATTTAATAGTTAACATTTGAAGTGCACATAACATTTATTTTAATAAAATTTGATACTTTAGAAACAAGAAAAGAAAAACGTTCTTCACTACACAAAACGATTCAGTTTTCATTATATTTTAAGACTCATTTGGGAAATTTTAATGCAATTGTACTTATTAAAAGTTAATACGGGGGAGATCCAAGACGGCCGATTAGGAGCAGCTCAGGATTGCAGCTCCCAGTGAAAGCGCAGAGGGTGAGTGGACGTCGCATTTCCAGAGGGATTTTTATTAGCCACAGACCAGGAGATTCCCAGGCAGGGGAGCCCCATGGGTCACCAGCACGGCTGTTTTGGCTGGCGCGGCTGTTTTGGCTGGCACGGCTGTTTTGTTGGTGCCCCGATGCGGCGGTTCTCCAGACAAAATACACTGTTCTGGGTGCCCTTTTAACTGGTGAGTGGAGCTACAGGAAGGCACATTAAAAAGGGGACTGAATCAGGCAGCCAGCCCAGGAGATTCCCAGGCAAAAAAGCGCCATGAATCTGAGCACCACTATTTCAGCCGGCGCAGTGTGTCACCGCACGGGAAATCACACAGATCCCAATGCCTTTTCAACAGGTGACTGAAACACCTAGGAGAGAGTCATCAACTAAAAAACAAAAGGCTCTGAGGCAGCGAGCCAGGTGATCAGGCTCAGCTAAAACAGCAATTGGAAACGTTCTTGGTTGAGAGTTTCATAACAAGCAGAGCTGAACCCAGGATGGTCCATTTCTGTGGGGGAGGGGCGTCCGCCATTACTGGGGCACTCCACCACTACGGAGGTAGTCTGCAATTGCAGAGGCAGCCTGCCATTGTAGAGGCAACCCGCCATTGCCGAGGCCACCTGCCATTACAGAGGTGGGACACTATTGCCAAGGCAGTTCTAATTACACCCATATAAACAGGACTGCAGGGAAGTTCACACGGCAGATGGGTGGAGCCCACAGCAGCTCAGTAAAGCCTATGCAGGCAGACAGTGACTAGGCTGCCTCCTTGCTGGGCAGGACAACCCTGAAAAAAAGGCAGCAGCACAGCAGAAACTCATAAATAAAGCCCTAACTCCCTGGGACAGAACACCAGGGGAAAAAAAAGGGGGTTTATGAGTTCTGCTGCAGCAGACTTAAATGTACCTGCCCAGCAGCTCTGAATGAACAACGGAGCTCACAACTCAGCACTTGAGCTCGTATAAAGGACAAACTGTCTCCTCAAGCAGCTCCCTGACCCCCATACATCCAAAGAGTCACCTCATAAAGGAGAGATCACACTGACATTTGATGGGTATCCTTCTGGGACAAAGATAGCAGAAGAAGAAACTGGTAGCAACCCTTACTGTTCTGCAGCTGCTGCAGGTGATCTCCAGGCAAGCAGGGCCTGGAGTGGACCTCAGCAGTCCTACAGCAGAGGGGCCAGACTGTTAGAAGGAAAACTAAGAAACAGAAATAACTTCATCATCAACAAACTAGACGTCCACTCGAGACCCAATCTGAAAGTCAGCAACTACAAAGACGACAGGTGGATAAATATACAAAGATGGGAAGAAACCAGCACAAAAAGGATGAAAACACTCAAAACCAGAATCTCTCCTACAACAAGGGATCACAACTCCTCACCAGCAAGAGAACAAGGCTGGATGGAGACTGAGTGTGATGAAATGACAGAATCAGGCTTCAGAAGGTGGACAATAAGAAACTTCTGTGAGCTAAAAGAACATGTTATAACCCAATGCAAAGAAACTAAGAACCTGGAAAAAAGATTTGATGAAATGCTAAACAGAATGGACAACATAGAGAGGAATATAAGTGAACTGATGGAGCTGAAAAACACAATATAAGAACTTCGCAAAGCATGCACAAGTTTCAACAGCTGAATTGACCAAGCAGAAGAAAGGATATCAGAGGTCGGAGATCAAATCAATGAAATAAAACAAGAAGGCAAGATTAGAGAAAAAAGGGTAAAAAGGAATGAACAAAGTCTCCAAGAAATATGGGACTATGTGAAAAGACCTAATCTACGTTTGATAGGTGTACCTGAATGTGATGGAGAGAATGAATCCAAGCTGGAAAATACTCTTCAGGATATCATCCAGGAAAACTTCCCCAACCTAGCAAGGCAGGCCAATATTCAAGTCCAGGAAATACAAAGAACACCATAAAGATATTCCTCAAAAAAAGCAACACTAAGGCACATAATCGTCAGATTCACCAGGGTTGAAATGAAGGAGAAAATGCTAAGGGCAGCCAGAGAGAAAGGTTGGGTTACCCACAAAGGGAAGCCCATCAGACTCACAGCAGACCTCTCAGCAGAAACACTACAAGCCAGAAGAGAGTGGGGGCCAATATTCAACATCCTTAAAGAAAAGAACTTTCAATCCAGAATTTCATATCCAGCCAAACTAAGCTTCATAAGTGAAGGAAAAATAAAACTTGTTGTGAACAAGCAAGTACTCAGAGATTACATCACCACCAGGCCTGCTTTACAAGAGCTTCTGAAAGAAGCACTACACGTAGACGGGAACAACCAGTATCAGCCATTCCAAAAACATACGAAAAGGTAAAGAACATCATCATAATGAAGAATCTACATCAACTAATGGGCAGAACAGCCAGCTAGCATTAAATAGCAATATCAAACTCACATATATCAATATTAATCCTAAATTTAAATGGACTAAATGCTCCAATCAAAAGACAGGCAAATTGGATAAAAAGCTAAAACCCATCGGTATGCTGTATCTAGACCCATCTCACTTGCAAGGATACCCAAAGACTCAAAACAGAGGGATGGAGGAAGACTTACCAACCAAATGGAGAGCAAAAAAACAACAAAAAAAAACAGAAGCTGTAATTTTCGTCTCTGATAAAACAGACTTTAAAACAACAAAGACCATAAGAAACAAAGAGGGACATTACATGGTGGTCAAAGGATCAATGCAACAAGAAGAGACAGACTCCCACACAATAATAGTGGGAGACTTTAACATTACACTGTCAATACTAGACAGACAACGAGTTAGAAAATTAACAAGGATATCCAGGACTTGAACTCAGACCTAGAACAAGTAAACTTAACAAATATTTACAGAACTCTCCTCCCCAAATCCACAAAACATACATTTAGATTCTCAGTATCACATTACACCTATTTTAAAAGTGACCACATAAGTGGAAGTAAATCACTCCTCAGCAATTGCATAGCATTCCACAGGTTTAAATACAACACTGGTTGGCTGCTTATTTGTTATTTCCATCCCCTATTCCTTCCTGTCTCCACTGTTAAGCACAATTATTGGCATAAAAGAGGTTTTTAATATCCATTTTTAGACTGCATTCTAGCCTGGGCAATAAAACAAGAATCCCGTTCTCTCTCCCTCTTTCTCTTCCTCTTTCTCTCTTTCATTCTTTTTTTTTCTCTATCTTTTGCTCTTTCTTTCTCCTTTTCTCTCTTTTTCTTTCTTTTAAAAAAAAAAAAGACCAACCTAGTCAAGATGGAAAAAACCCGTCTCTACTAAAAATACAAAAATTAGCTGGGCGTGGTTGCAGGTGCATGTAGTCCTAGCTACTTGGGAGGCTCAGGCAGGAGAATCACTTGAACCTGGGAGGCAGAGGTTGTGGTGAGCAGAGATCAAGCCACTGCACTCCAGCCTGGGCCACAGAGCGAGATTCTGTCTCAAAAAAAAAAAAAAAAAAGTAAGTAAATACAGTATTATGAGAGCACTGAAGATCTTTCACCCTCTTTTCTGATGACGAAGGAAGAGAATAAAAAGGAATGCTGACTAACAAGATAATGTGAATATGAAAATATCACTAAAACATCCTTCCCACTAATCAGAATAAGCTGTATTACTGTTAATTTAACTACAAAATTACTGTTTCATCCATTAAAACTAAAAATATTAGATATACTTATGAAATAATATTTTGGCAGTCACACTAGAACATGTATGAACAATTATTTTTCTCAGAATACCAATCAATAGCCTGTGATAATCACACACATCAGTAAACTTTTTTCTGTATAAAAGCCAGATAATAAATATTTTAGATTCTGCAAGACATACACTCAAAATTACTCAATCCTCCCATCACAGCACAAAAGCAGCCACAGACAACATATGAGTGGCCACGTTCCAACAGAACTTCATATATAGTTACTGATGTTTTAATTTCTTATCATTCTAACATGATACAAAAAAATCTTTTTTTTTTTTTGAGCCAGGATCTCTTGCTCTGCTGCCCAGGCTAGAGTGCAATAGCACCATCTCGGCTCACTGCAGCCTCAACACACCAGGCTCAAGTGATCCACCTGTTTCTCAAGTAGCTGGGACTATACAATGTGTGCCACCACACTCAGCTCATCAAAAAAAATTTTTTCTAGGCACAGGGTCTTGCTATGTTGTCCAGACTGGTCTCCAAGTCCTGGGCTCAAGCCATCCTCCCATCTCAACCTCTCAAAGTGCTGGGATTATAGACATGAGCCGCCACACCTAGCCCCAATGATTTTGCCTCAGTGAAAAACTATTGTTGGTTCATTGGTTGTACAAAAATAGCTGTTAGCCTGATTTGGACTGCAGGCTACTGTTTGCCAAATCCTACCATACATTATCACTAAGAAGTCAATTTCTACATATTACATGATGAAAACCATTCATGTTACTTCAAAGTCTCACTTAGAAGCTATTATCTACTAGCGTTATTTATTCACTAGATTCAGTCTTTCATTTTACCTGATAGAAGCATGAAGGCACAACTGTCTTTGAAGAAATAATTTTAAGACTGAGATTTTTTAAAAAAAGACAATCATTAAAAATAAAATCCAAAAGTGTCTCTAACTCCAGCCTCAAGAAATTCTCACACCTTGGCCTCCCAAAGTGCTAGGATTACAGGTATGAATCACCACATCCAGGATCCAAAAATATTTTTAGCAAAGGTTGTCACAGTCAAAAGTATCTACAGTAACATCAGAGGAAATGGAGTTGTCATGAACTTCAAGGGCCAGTATCTCCCCAAAAACAGTCAATAAGTGGGAAAAACTATCACAAGCAATTATTTGAACTAAGGAAACCCCTCAAAGGTTTATAGAAAAGACTTAAGAAAGAAGGGGTAGACTTCCTCGAAGAGTTAAGTACAAAATTACCATGTGACCCGGCTGCTAGGCACATACCAAAAAGAACTGAAAGCAGGGACTCAAACAGATATCTGCACACCCATGTTCATAGCAACATTATTCACATTATTGAAAAGGTGAAATCAACTCAAATGTCCATCACAGAGGGATGGATAATATGAAGTGTTACTATTTACATGACGGAAGATTATTCAACCATGAAATGAAGTCCTGATACTGCAACATGCGAAAACCTTGAAAGCATTATGCTAACTGAAATACACCAGACATAAATGGACAAATATTGTATAACTCCACTTATATGAACTACCTAGGAAAGGCAAATTCACAGAAACCTCAAACAGAGTTACTATGAAATGGCCAAAATAGACGAAGAGAGGAATGGAGAGTCATTCAATATGTACAAAGTTGTTTGGGATGATTACCACCAACTAACCAATGGTAACAAAATGTGAAATATCCATACAATGAAGTATTATGTGGCCAAAAAAAGGCATGAAGTACTGATACATGCTAAAATAGGGATAAACCTAGAAAAACATCACGCTAACAGAAAAAACTAGTCACAAAAGTCTACATATTATATAATTCCATTCACATGAGTCTCAAATAGATCTAGAGACAGGAAACGGTTTAATGGTTACTTAGGGATGGGGAAGTTGAGGTGTAGGAGGATGGTAATTAAAGGGTACAAGGTTTCCTTTTTTTTTTTTTTAAAACACAGTAAATTATCAAGCAAGAAGGTTTCATTTTGAAGTGATAAAAATGTGTTAAAATTGGCCCCACTTCATGTTAAGTAAAATAATCCAGATATAAAGAGATAAATATTATATGGTACCATTTATATTAATTATCTAAAATAAAATAGGCAAATTCAAAGGGAGGGAAAGAATCCAGGTTACCAAGGAGTAGGAACAGGGAGCTATTTGGAATTACTGTTTAATTAATAGTTTAAAATGTTGGGGATGTTGAAACACTTCGGTATAGAAAATGATGATTATATAACACTGTGAATATATGTAATACACTGAATTATATACTTACAAATGGATGAATGACACACTTTCCAAAAAATAAAAAGAAAATGAAGTCAGCTGGGCACAGTGGCTCATGCCTGTAATTCTAGCATTTTGGGAGGACGAGGCAGGCGGATTGCCTGAGCTCAGGAGTTCGAGACCAGCCTGGGCAGCATGGTGAAACTCCATCTCTACTAAAATACAAAAAAAAACAATTAGCCAAGCAGGACGGCATGCGCCTGTAGTCCCAGCTACTCCAGAGGCTGAGGCGGAAGAATTGCTTGAAACCTGGGAGGTTGCAGTGAGCCAAAATCATGCCACCGCACGCCAGTCTGGGCGACAGAGTGAGACTCCACCTCTAACAAAGTAAATAAATAAAGTCATGCACACTTTACAAAAACAAAAAGGGTACTGACCCCAATCAAAAAAAGAAAAAATCAATTATACAGCACAATGATACAAAAAGCAAAATAACACATGATGACCTCAACAGACAGAAAAGACACTTTAAAAATCCAACACCCTTTCATGATAAAAACACTAAGCAAACTATTAGGTTGGTATAAAAGTAACTGCAGTTTTTGCATTGTTGGAATTTGCCATTTGATACTGGAATACATTCTTAAATAAATGTGGTTATGTTATATGTCATTTTAATGGGCACTTCTTGCTTTATGTTATTTTCGCTTAAGACTTATTACTTGCTTTTTATTTTATGTTTATTTCACATTATGGAAATGATGTTAGAAAAAAAGCAAATTTGAGCAATTTCTTATTCAGGTTCAACATGGGTCATAAAGCAGTGGAGACAATTCACAATATCAACGACACATTTGGCCCAGGAACTTCAAACAAACGTGTAGTGCAGTGGCAGTTCAAGAACTTTTGCGAAGCGGGTGAGAGCCTTGAAGATGAGGAGAGTAGTGGGCGGCCATGGGAAGTTGACAACGACCAATCGAGAGCAATCATCGAAGCTGATCCTCTTACAACTTACCCAAGTTGTCGAAGAGCTCAACGTCGACCATTCTACGGTCGTTCAGCATTTGAAGCAAATTGGAAAAGTGAAAAAGCTCAATAAGTGGGTGCACCTCATGAGCTGAGCAAAAAATTTTTTAAAAATCGTCGTTCTGAACTGTCTTCTCCTCTTATTCTACACATTAACAATGAACCATTTCTTAATCGGACTGTGGCATGCAATGAAAAGTGGATTTTATCCAACAACCGGCAACCAATAGCTCAGTGGTTGGACTAAGAAGCAGCTCCAAAGCACTTCCCAAACCAAACTTAAACCAAAAAAAGGTCATGGTCACTGCTTGGTGGTCTGCTGCTGGTCTGATCCACTATAGCTTTCTGAATCATGGCAATACCATTACATCTGAGAAGTATGCTCAGCAAATCATGAGATGAAAGGAAAACTGCAATGACTGCAGCCGGCATTCGTCAACTAAAAGGGCGCAATTATTCACGACAATGCCCGACTACACATTACACAACCAATGCTTCAAAAGTTGAGCAAATTAGGCTAAGAAGTTTGCCTCATCTGCCATATTCACCTGACCTCTCCCCAACTGACTACCACTTCTTCTAGAATCTCAACTACTTTTTGCAGGAAAAATGCTTCTACAACCTAGCAAGATACAGTAGAGTCATAGAATCCTGAAGCATAGATTTTTATGCTGTAGGTATAAATAAACTGGCCAGGCACGGTAGCTCAGAACTACAATCCGAGCTCTTTTTGGGAGGCCAAGGCAGGTGGATCACCTGAGGTCAGGAGTTCGAAACCAGCCTGACCAACATGGTGAAACTCCATCTCTACTAAAAATACAAAAATTAGCTGGGTGTGGTGGTAGGTGCTGGTAATCTCAGCTACCCAGGAGGTTGAGGCAGGAGAATCACTTGAACCTGGGAGGCAGAAGTTGCAGTGAGCCAAGATCTCGCCATTGTACTCCAGCCTGGGCAAAAGGGCAAGACTCCATCTCAAAAAAAAAAAAAAAACAAAAAAAACAGCAATGCACAATCCAAAAAGGAAACTGAGCAAAAAAATTCCACTTACAACAGCATCCAAAAGAAAGACACATAGACAGATGCTCCTCAAATTATAATAGGGCTAAGTCCCAACAAACTCATCATAAGTCAAAAATACCGTAAGTTGAAAACACATGTAATACTCCAGTAAACCCTATAAAAAAGTTAAAAAATCATTAAGTAAAACCATGAGAATGAACAATTGTTTGGACCTATGAATAAATTTAACCTAGGTGGTGAAGCCTTATACAGTGAAAACTACAAAACATTGTTGAAAGGAAATTAAAGACCTAAAGAAATGGGAAGAGACCAGGTGCATTGGCTCACACCTGTAATCCCAGCACTTTGGGAGGCTGAGGTGGGCGGATCACTAGGTCAGGAGTTCAAGAACAGCCTGGCCAAAATAGTGAAACCCTCGTCTCTACTAAAAATACAAAAAAATTAGCTGGGTGTAGAGGCTAAATCCCAGTTACTTGGGAGGCTGAGGCAGGAAGATCGCTTGAACCCAGGAGGCAGAGGCTGCAGTGAGCTGAGATTGTGCCATTGCACTCCAGCCCAGGGAACAGTGTGAGATTCCGTCTCAAAAAAAAAAAAAAAGGAAAGAAAAGAAAGAAATGGGAAGACATCCCAAGTTCATTCCACTTAAAAATTTTAATACTGTGTTGTTAAAATGGCAATACTCCCTAAAATGGTTTGCAGATTCAGTGGAATCCTGATGAAAATTCCAATGGCCTATTTAAAGAAATTAAAAGCTAACCTCAAATTCATATGGAACTGTATGCATGAGGTCCTAGGTTCATTCAATTCTGGACACCTCCACCAAAAAGTAAAAATCACATTAAACGACACAAAGCCTGAATAGCCAAAACAATAGAGATGTTCCTCAACTTACAATGAGGTTACATCCCGATTACCCCATCATAAGTCGAAAATATCGTAAGTCAAACCATTGTTAACTGCAGATGCTCAACTTACTCGGGGGTTACACCCAGATAAGCCTATCGTGAAGTTCAAAAATTCTAAGTAGAACCATTGTAAATCAGGGATCATCTGTATTGGAAAACAAAATAAGACTGAAGAACTCATAGAAACAGAATTCAGCTACAGTAATGAAAAACAGTGTGTACTAGTAGCCTAAGAGTAGAAATATAGACCAACGGAATAAAACTGAAAAATTCAGAAATAAAG
Organism: Cheracebus regulus; assembly: GCA_963574635.1. Classification (NCBI taxonomy): domain Eukaryota; kingdom Metazoa; phylum Chordata; class Mammalia; order Primates; family Pitheciidae; genus Cheracebus; species Cheracebus regulus. The sequence goes on along the minus strand of CAUYQU010046452.1, from coordinate 49,436 downwards.
CCTCACAAATACATTCAATAATTTTTTTTTTTTTTGAGACAGAGTTTTGCTCTTGTTCCCCAGGCTGGAGTGCAATGGTGCAATCTCGGCTCACCACAACTTCCACCTTCCGGGTTCAAGCAATTCTCCTGCCTCGGCCTCCCAAGTAGCTGGAATTAGAGGCATGCACCACCATGCCAGGTTAATTTTGTATTTTTAGTATACAAAAATGGTTTCTCCATGTTGGTCAGGCGCCTAGCCATATTCAATAAATTTTTGACAAGGAAAAAACAATAGTCAATGGAAAAAGAATGGTCTTTTGAAAGGAATGTTAAAAAATTAGTCTATTTTGAAGTAAATGGAAAAAGAGTAACAGTCTCTTCAACATACGGTACTTAGAAAACTGGATCACCTAATAAACTTTGGCTTATACCTCATTCAATATATAAAAAGTAACTCAAGGCCGGGTACAGTGGCTCACACCTGTAATCCCAGCACTTTGGAAGGTCGAGGTGGGCAGATCACTTGAGGTCAGGTGTCTGAGACCAGCCTAGCCAAAATGGTAAAACCCCACTTGTTTACTAAAAATAAACAAAACAATTAGCTGGGTGTGGTGGCATGTGACTGCAATCCCAGCTACTCAGAAGGCTGAGGCAAGAGAATTGCTTGAACCCAGGAGGCGGCAGTGTCAGTGAGCCAAGATCACACCACTGCCCTCCAGCCTGGGCAACAGAACGAGACTCCATCTCAAAAAAAAAAAAAAAAAAAAAGTAACTCAAAATGTATCAATGGCCTAAATATAAGAGTTAAAACTACAAAACTTTTATGAGAAAACTTAGGGTTAAGTGTTCATAACTTCAGATCTGGCAAAAGATTCAGAGACTGAACAACAAAACTATGAGCAACAACAACAAAAAACATAGATGAAGTTAGAATCTCCTCTGCGGTTGGTCTGAGTGCAGTGGTGTTTACAACTAATTGATCACAACCAGTTACAGATTTCTTTGTTCCTTCTCCACTCCCACTGCTTCACTTGACCAGCCTTAAAAATAAATAAATAAAAATAAAAAATAAAAAATAATAAAAAAAAAAGAATCTCCTCTGCAAAAAAAACTAAAAAAAATTTTTTTTGAGACAGCATCTAAGTCTGTTACCCAGGCTAGAGTTCAGTGGCATCATTTTCACTCACTGCAGCCTCTGGTCCCAGATTCAAGCGATCATCCTGTCATAGCCTCTCTAGTAGTTCAGACTACAGGTGCATGCCATGTATTTTTTGTAGAGACATGGTTTTGCCATGTTCCCTAGGGTGGTCTTGAACCCCTGAGCTTAAGAGATCCATCCACCTTGGCCTTTCAAAGTGCTGGGATTATAGGCATGAGCCACTATGACTAGCCCTAAAACTAAAACTTTTTAAATGAAAGAAAATTATCAAGAATGTGGGCTGGGAGCAGTGGATCATGCCCATAATCCCACCACACTTTGGGAGGCCAAGGCTAGAAGACTGCTTGAATCCGAGTTCCAGCCTGGGCAATATAGTGGGAGCCTATCACTGTAACTACAACAACAACGATTTGCCAGGCATGGTGGTGCATACCTGTAGTCCTAGCTACTTGGGAGGCTGAGGTGGGAGGGAAGGATTGCTTAACCCCAGGGAAGTCGAGCCTGCAGTGAGTTATGATCACACCACTATAATCCAGCCTGGGCAACAGAATAGGACTTTGTCTCAGAAAGAAAAAGAACATGAAAGAGCCTACAGAAACAGAATGGGGAATAAAATTTGCTAATCATATCTCTATTTAAGGATTTAATATCCACAATATATAAAGAACTCACAATTTTTGAAAAAGGCAAATCCCACTTTTTTTTTTCTTCAAAAGACAGGGTTTCACCATGTTGGTCAGGCTGGTCTTGAACTCCTGACCTCAGGTGATCCGCCCGCCTCGGCCTCCCAGAGTGCTGGGATTACAGGCATGAGCCACCGCGCCCGGCCCTCCAATTTTAAAGTAGGCTAAGGAATGGGCACAGTGGCTCACTTTGGGAGGCCAAAACAAGCAGAACACTTGAGCTCAATCAGGAGTTCAAGACCAGTCTGGCCAACATGGTGAAACCTCATCTCTACTAAAAACAAAAATTAGCAGGGTGTCGGCCAGGCATGGTGGCTCACGCCTGTAATCCAAGCACTTCGGAGGCCAAGGCGGGTGGATCACCTGAGGTCAGGAGTTCAAGACCAGCCTTACCAACATGGTGAAACCCCATCTTTAAAAAAAAAAAAAAATTAGCAGAGTGTGGTGGCAGGCCCCTGTAATCCCAGCAACAGAGGGTGAGGCAGAAGAATCTCTTGAACCTGGGAGGCAGAGGTTGTAGTGAGCTGTGATCCTCCCACTGCACTCCAGCCTGGGTGACAGAACAAGACCCTGTCTCAAAATAAATAAATAAGATAAAATAAAATGGTTATAATGGTGAATTTTAACTTATTTAATTTTTAAATTTGTATATTTTATTTTTTGTAGAGACAAGGTCTCCCTATATTGAGCAGGCTGGTCTCAAACCTCTGAGTTCAAGTGATCCTCCTGTCTTGGTCTCCCAAAGTGCTGGAATTACAGGTGTGAGCCACTACAATCAGCCTTAAGTTATTTAAATTTTACCTCCATTTTTTTTTTATGAGATGGGAGTTTTGCACGTCACTCAGGCTTGAGTACAACAGCACAATCTCAGCTCACTGCAACCTCCATCTCCTGGATTCAAGCAATTCTCCTGCCTCATCTTCCCAAGTAGCTGGGATTACAGGCGCCCACCACCATGCCCAGCTAATTTTATTTTCAGTAGAGACAGGGTTTCACCATGTTGCCCAGGGAAGTCTTGAACTCCTGACCTCAGGTGATCCACCTGCCTGGGCCTGGCTCTTTTATCTAAAATTTTAAAAAGTGGCTACCTTCCCAAGATAAAACTGTTTTTTGAATGAAGCATTCATCTCCAGTATAATAAAAGGAAAGAACACTTTATTACTTCACAGTTACATGTACAATGTGATTGTTAATAAATGGCTACAACTCAGAAGTCAGACTAAGAAATAAATCCTCATACTAGATAGAAGTTACATTTTCTGGCCGGGTGTGATGGCTCATGCCTGTAATCCCAGCACTTTGGGAAGCTGAGGCAGGCAGATCAGGAGTTCGAGACCAGCCTGGCCAATGTGGTGAAACCTCATCTCTACTAAAAATACAAAAATTAGCCAGGCTTGGTGATGGGCACCTATAATCCCAACTACCTGGGAGGCCAACGTTGCAGTGAGCCAAGACCACGCCACTGCACTCCAGCCTGGGTGACAGAACAAGACTCTGTCTCAAAAAAAAAAAAAGTTACATTTTCCTGTGAGGTACAGGATGGGACAGATTTGCAGATGACATTTGCCTTTCTATTGATGTTTTTAGGCCAAATTTATATGCAGACCACAAATACAAGTAATCATATTCCTACCTCTCATCAGAGCGAGACCATTATCTCACAAACAAAACAAAAAAAAATTCCTACCTCTCATTTTAAACTTCCATTTACAATAAGACAAGAATCCACTAAAAATATATTATGTAGTTAAGTTTTCTTAGTACTTTGCAACAGGAGAGGTATAGCCTAACAGAAAGTAAATGCTCTGAAAGCAGATGGCCTTACTTGGAATACTAGCACCATCACTTGGACAAACAACTAAATCTCTCTAAGCTTCAATTTCTTAATGTGTAAACCTGAAATAATGGCTGTGTCTAGCAACTTAGGTAGGGTTCTTTTGAGGATTAAATCAGATAATATTTATTAAGTGCTTAATACAGACCCTGGCTGCCTGGCATGTTGCACTGAATATGTTAACTATGAGAAATAAGGATGGCAGCAAATATCTACCATGTGCCAAGTACTATACTAGGAATTAATTTTCAAAACACCTTATAGATTAAAAACGAAGGCTGAAAGGTTCCTTGTCTAAGGCAAGCACAGTACTCAAGTATGGTCTCAAATGGAGGCCTGTCCAACTTCAACTCCAAAGCCTACATTCTTTCTACAATCCCAAGCTGCCTTTCTATACAAGACATTTCATTCATCTTTATCGCTTTTGGCATTATTTGTCAATGGAGGGGGAAGTTAACTAATTATTTCACATTTACTTTTGAAGGCCAGCAGTAATCCTAGCAGCTCAAGACCAACCTGGGCAACATAGGTAGACCCTGTCTCTACAAAAAATTTTTTAAAAGTTAGCTGGGTACGACAAAGCATAGTGGCTCATGCCTGTAATCCCAGCACACTGGGAGGCCAAGGCAGGTGCATCACTTGAGCTCAGGAATTCTAGACCAGCCTGGGCAACATGGCAAAACTCCATCTCTACAAAAAATCAAAACTTAGGTGAGGTGGTGCCTGTGCCAAGAGGCTGAGGTGGGAGGATTGCTTGAGTCCAAGTGGCAGTGAACTGAGATTGCACCACTGCACTCCAGCCTGCATGACAGAGTGAAATCCAGTCTCAAACACACAATAAAATGGGAAAGACCTGATGAGATTTTTCAATTAAATTTTTTTTTGTTTTTTTGAGATGGAGTCTCACTCTCTCGCCCAGGCTGGCGTGCAGTGGCGCCATCTCAGTTCACTGCAACCTCTGCCTCCCAGGTTCAAGCGATTCTTTGCCTCAGCCTTCAAGTGATTTCCTTCCTACTGAGTAGCTGGGACTACAAGTGTGAACCACCACACCCGGCTAATTTTCTGTATTTTTAGTAGAGATAAGGTTTCCTCATGTTTGCCAGGCTAGTCTCAAACTCTGGACCTCAGATGATCTGCCCACCTCAGCCTTCCAAGGTGCTGAAATTACAGGTATGATACATCGCGCCTGGCCTCAATTAGATTTAATCTGTGATTTTTCCCACTAAGTAGCAGCCAAAATTAAGAAACAGAAACAAGGGCCTGGAACATTGGCTCACAGCTGTAATCTCAGCATTTTGGGAGGCTTAGACAGGTAGATCTGCTGAGGCCAGGAATTCGAGACTAGCCTGACCAACATAGTAAAACCCCGTCTCTACTAAAAATACAAACATTAGCAAGGAGTGGTGGTGTGCACCTGCAGTCCCAGCTACTCAGAAGGCTAAAGAAGGAGAATCACTTGAACTAAGGAGGCAGAGGTTGCAAGTGCACCAAGATCATGCCATGGCACTCCAGGCTGAACTCTATCTCGAAAAGAAAAGAAAGGAAAAGAGAAAAGAAAAGAACAGAACAGAAAAGAAAAAAAAGAAAAGGAAAAGAAACAGAAAACAGGTTTGTAAATATAAAACCCAATGTTCACAGGAAAAATTCAGGTAGAAAAAAACATAATTTCAATCGTTACATAAAAATAGAGGCCTAGATGGAAGGACTGCTTGAGCCCAGGAGTTTGAGACCCAGTCTGGGCAAAATAGTGACACCCTATCGCTATTTAGAAACAAAGTATTAGGCCGGGTGCGATGGCTCACACCTGTAATCCCAGCACTTTGGGAGGCCAATGCGGGCAGATCACCTGAGGTCAGGAGTTTGTGACCAGTCTGGCAAACATGGTGAAACCCTGTCTCTAAAAAATTTTTTTTTAAAAATTTAAAATTAAAAAAAAAGAAACAAAATATTAATTAAAAAAAATAGGAGAATATGGGGAAAGGTTTATACCTTGCCTACCCCTCCAATGTCATCCCTTCCTGCCCCACCCTGCCAGCCTCATCATGCCACACTGAATTTTTTTTTTTTGGGACAGAGTCTTGTTCTGTCACCCAGGCTGGAGGACAGTGGCGAAATCTCAGCTCACTGCAACCTCCGCCTCCTGGATTCAAGGAATTCTCTTGCCACAGCCTCCCAAGTAGCTGAAATTACAGGAATGCACCACCATGCCTGGCTAATTTTTTTGTATTTTTAGTAGAGATGGGGTTTCACCATATTGGCCAGGCTAGTCTCAAACTCCCGACCTTGGGATCCGCCCACCTCAGCCTCCCAAAGTCCTGGGATTTGGAGGTGTGAGCCACTGCTCCCCATCGGTTCTAAATTTTTTTTTTTTTTTTGAGACCGCGTCTCACTCTGTCACCCAGGCTGGAGTGCAGTGGCATAATCATAGCTCACTGAAGTGTTGAACTCCTGAGCTCAAGTGATCTTCCCACCTCAACCTCCCAAGTAGCTGGGACCACAGGCACATGTAACTCCACCCGGCTAATTTTTTTTTTTTTTTTTTGGTAGAGGCCGGACCTCCCTATGTTCCCTATGCTTGTCTCAAACTACTGGGCTCAAGCAATCTTCCCACCTCAGTCTCCTAAAGTGCTGGAATTACAGGCATCAGCCACCATGTCTGGCCCATACTCAACTTTTTATTCTCCCAAAGCAGCAGCTATTTCAGTCCTTACAATCCTGTAACATGCTCCTCTCGACCAAGCACATGTTGCTCTGCCTCAGGTACAATGATATTCCTATCTTACCAGTGCCTGGAACATAGTGGGTAACTCAAAAAAACAACTGAATGACAAACAGACAAATGAATGGACTGTCCCAGTTAATGGCAGCAATTTTCAAAATGCTAAATTACAAAAAAAGTCCCTGATAAAATCTCTTTTAATTTAGAACTTAAGAAGTAACTGCAGGCCAGGCATGGTAGCTCATCCCTGTAATCCCAGCATTTTGGGAGGTTGAGGAAGGCAGGTCACCTGAGATCAGGAGTTCAAGACCAGCCTGGCCAACATGGTGAAACCCCATCTCTACTAAAAATACAAAAAATCAGCAAGGCGTGGTGGCACATGCCTGTAATCCCAGCTACTCAGGAGGCTGAGGCAGGAGAATCACTTGAATTGAGAAGTGGAGGTTTCAGCGAGCCTAGAGCGTGGATTCCAGCTTAAGGAAAAGAGTGAGACTCTGTCTCAAAAACAAAAATAAAAATCAAAAGAAAAGAAAAATTTTTTTTTAAATCACATAAAAATGAAGTAAAGCTCATTCAAGGGTAATCTTGAAGACAGTATTACCCTGATATCAATAACAGACAAAGACATCACAAAAAAACTGCAGACTTACCCGAGCACAGTGGCTCACGCCTGTAATCCCAGCACTTGGGAAGACGGAGGCGGGCACATCACCTGAGGTCAGGAGTTCGAGATAAGCCTGGCCAACATGGTGAAACTCCGTCTCCACAACTCTACAAAAATACAAAAAAAAAAAATTCAGGCATGGTGGTACACGCCTATGGTCCCAGGTACTCAGGAGGCTGAGGCAGGAGAATCGCTTGAGCCAGGGAGGCAGAGGTTGCAATAAGCTAAGATCACACCATTGCATTCCAGCCTGGGTCATAGAGCAAGACTCTATCTCAAAACAAAACAAAACAAAACAAAACAAAACAAAACAAAACTTCAGACTTAAGCCAGACTTGGTGGCTCACACATGTAATCTCAGCACTTTGGAAGGCTGAGGTGGACAGATCACCTGAGATCAGGAATTCAAGACGAGCCTGGCCAACACAGTAAAATTCCGTCACTAGTAAAAATACAAAAATTAGCCAGATGTGGTGGCACACACCTGTAATCCTAGTTACTTGAGAGGCTGAGACACCAGAATCGCTTGAACTGGGGAGACAGAGGTTGCAGTGAGCCGAGATCCTGCCACCACACTCTCCAGCCTGGGTAACTGAGGGAGATTGTCGCAAAAACAAAACAAAACAAAAACAAAAACAAAAAAACAGGAAAGAAAAAGGGAAAAAAAGAAAACTGCAGACTTAATTAATCCTTCATGAATTAATACAAAAAATCCTCAAGAAAATACTGGAAAGCCAAGGCTGAGCGAGGTGGCTCATACCTGTAATCCTGGCACTTTGGGAGGCCAAGGCAGATGGATCACCAGAGATCAGGAGATCGAGACCAGCCTGACCAACACGGCAAAACCCCGCCTCTACAAAAAAATTTAAAAATTAGCCAGGCATGGTGGCGAGCACCTGTAATCCCAGCTACTTGGGAGGCTGAGGCAGGAAAATTGCTTGAACCCGGGAGGCAAAGGTTGTAGTACGCCAAGATAGCACCACTGCACTCCTGCCTAGGTGACAGAGCGAGACTTCATCTCAAAAAATATATGTACATTATACACTAAAAGCTATAAAAAACTTTACAAAGATATTAAAGACCTAAAGGTTGGTGTACAAATAATTCTGGGTTTTGCCATTACTTTCTTATTTATTTATTTAGATTAAGCCTCACTCCATCATCCAGCCTCGAGTGCAGTGGTGTAATCTTGGCTCACTGCAGCCTCGGCTTCCTGGGCTCAAGCGATCAATCCTACAACCTTAGTCTCCCTAGTAGCTAGGATTACAAGCTAAAATTAAAATGACAATAAATGTTAATGAGAATATTAAGAAATTAGAACCCACAGCCGGGTGTGGTGGCTTATGCTTATAATCAATCTCAGCACTTTGGGAGGCTGAGGCGGTGGATCACTTGAGGTCAGGAATTCAAGACCAGCCTGGCTAACATGGTGAAACCCCGCCACTACTAAAAATACAAAAATTAGCTGAGCGTGGTGGCGGGCATCTGTAATCCAGGCTACTCGAGAGGCTAAGGCAAGAGAATTGCTTGAACCTGAGAGGCAGAGGTTAGAGTGAGCCAAGATTGCGCCACTGCACTCCAGCCTGGGCTACAGAAAGAGACTCTCTGTTCTCAAAAAAAAAAAGAAAGAAAGAAAGAAAGAAATTAGAACCCACATAGGCTGCAGTAGGACTGTAAAACAGTACAGCCACTATGTAAAACAGTCTGGCAGTTCCTCAAAATGCTAAACATAGAATGACCATGTGACCCAACAATACCACTTCTAAGTATTTTCCCAAGAGAACTGAAAACATACATTTACACTAAAACTTTAATACAAATGTTCACAATAGCATTGCCCGTAATAGCCACAAAGTGGAACAAACAAAATGTCCATCAACTGGAAGAGATAAACAAAAAGTAGTTATCAATATAATGCAATATTTAGCAGTACAATGGAATGAAATATGCATACCTACTACAACATGAATGAGTCTGAAAACATTATGCTAAGTTAAAGAAGTCAGACATGAGCCGGGCGCGGTGGCTCACGCCTGTAATCCTAGCACTTTGGGAGGCTGAGGTGGGTGGATCACCTGAGGTCCGGAGTTCAAAACAGCCTGGCCATCATGGTGAAACCCCATCTTGGAAAAAAAAAAAAAAAAAAGAAGTCAGACATGAAAGGCCACAAATTATACAACTGTATTTATATGAAATGCCTAGAATAGGGAAATCCATAGAGACATAAACTAGATTAGTGGTTGTGAGGGGCTGGAGGAGACTGAATGGGAAATGACTGCTGGAAATGAGTTTATTTCTGGGGTGATGAAATGCTCTGGAATTAGACAGTGGTAGCAGTTGTTTAAATCTGTACCCTTTAAGAGGGTGAATTTTATTTTACTTTTTATTTTCGAGATGCAGTTTCACCCTATAGACCAGGACTGGAGTCCAGACTCAGCCTCCTGAGTAGGTGGGATTAAAGGTGTGTGCCACCACATCCGGTTAATTTTTTTTTTTTTTTTAGATGGAGTCTCACTCTGTTCAAGCAATTCTCCTGCCTCAAGTAGCTAGAATTACAGGCATGCACCACCACACCCAGCTAATTTTGGTATTTTTAGTAGAGATGGAGGTTTCACCATGTTGGCCAGGCTGGTCTCGAACTCCTGACCTCGTGATCCACCCTGCACAGCCTCCCAAAATGCTGGGATTACAGGCATGAGCCACCCAGCACAGACTAATTTTTCTATTTTTAGTAGAGACGGGATTTTGCCATGTTGGCCAGGCTGGTCTCAAACTCCTGACCTCAAGTGATCTGCCTGCTTCTACCTCCCAAAGTGCTGGGATTACAGGCATGAGTCATGGTGCACGGCCTGCATGGGGATTCTTAATGAAGATAATTATTGCAGTTGAGGGAGAAAAGAAATAATAAATATTTATTAATCTCTAAATATCTTAGAATATACAACACCCTGGGTAATCTAGGGCATTTAGGGACCCATATTTATTCCTCTTAGAATATACAATACCCTGGGTAATCTAGGGCATTTAGGGACCAATATTTATTCCTCTGTGCTCCTCCCCTGCATTTTTTAGATTTTTTTTTTTTTTTTTTGAGACAGAGTCTTGCTCTGTCACCCATGCTGGGGTGCAGTGGCGCAATCTCAGCTCACTGCACGCACTGTCCGCCTCCCAAGTTCAAGCAATTCTCCTGCCTCAGCTTCCGGAGTACCTATGACTACAGACGCACCACTATACCCAGCTAATTTTTTTATATTTTTTGTAGATACAGGGTTTCACCATGTTGGCCAGGATGGTCTCAATCTCTTGACCTCATGATCCATCTGCCTCGGCCTCCCTAAGTGCTAGGATTACAAGCGTGAGCCACCGTGACCAGCCTTTTTTAGATTCTTAAGAAATGTTTTGTTAAAGCATGAATTTCAAAAAATCAAACTGGGCTGGGAGCAGTGGCTCCCAGGACTTTGGGTGGCTGAGGCAAGTGGATTGCCTGAGCCCAGGAGTTTGAGACCTGCCTGGGCAATAATAACAAGACTGACTCTTTACTTAAAAACAATCAAGCTAATATCTTACTTAGTACTGTTTCACATAAAAATTTTTATAGTATGCCAAGTTTGAATGTGTATTTGTTATACAGTTACCAATTTAAAAGAGGCCAGGCCCAGTGGCTCATGCCTGTAATCCCAGCATTTTGGGAGGGTGAGGAGCACATCACAAGGTCAGGAGATCTAAACCATCCTGGCCAACATGGTGAAACCCCATCTCTCCTAAAATACAAAAAACTAGCCGGGTGTGGTGGTGCATTCCTGTAGTTCCAGATACTCGGGAGGCTGAGGCAGGGGAATCCCTCGAACCCAGGAGGTGGAGGTTCCAGTGGGTTGAGATTGCACCATGGTACGCCAGCCTGGCAACAGAGCAAGACTCCGTCACCAAAACAAACAAACAAACAAAAAAAATTAAAAGCATACTGGCTGGGCACAGTGGCTTACACCTTAATTCCAGCACTTTGGGAGTCTGAGGCAGGCAGATCACCTGAGGTCAGGAGTTCGAGACCAGCCTGGCCAACATGATGAAACCCCATCTCTACTAAAAACACAAATTTAGCAGTCCCAGCTACTAGGGAGGGTGAGACAGGAGAATCGCTTGAACCCGGGGGCAGAGGTTGCGGTGAGCCAAGATCGCGCCATTGCACTCCACTTTGGACGACAGTGTAAGACTCCCACTCAAAAGAAAAATAAAAAATTGTCGAGCTGTAATCCCAGTACTTTGGGAGGATAAGGCGGATAGATCACCTGAGGTTAGGAGTTCAAGACCAGCCTGACCAACATGGTGAAATCCTGTCTCTACCAAAAATATAAAAATTAGCTGGGCATGGTAGCAGGCACCTATATTCCCAGCTACTCAAGAGGCTGAGGCAGGAGAATCACTTGAACCCGGAGGCAGAAGTTGCAGTGAGATCATGCCACTGGACTCCAGCCTGGGCGACAGGTCCGTCTCAAAAAAAAAGGAAAGCTATGCTCTAAAATGGAAAGATTTCAACATACACTATTATGTGAAAAAGGAAGACCAAGTGTGCACAGTCTACTACCTTTCCCTTAAAAAAGGTGGTCTGAGGGGTAGCACAAGAATTAGAGGTGTTACCTGAGCAAACATGGCACAGAGGTCACTTGACTGGTTAACTTTTCATGTATTTTTAAATCACATATCTATTCAAAAATTCAATTTGAAAAACTATTGGCTCAGCCTAAAAGCAAAAATTGATTAATGAATGTCTATTTCAGATAATCCTTTTCCTTTAATTAAAACTATTAATTTCTTATTTGGTTGGATGTGGTAACCAGATTCCTATATGGCCCCCAATTATCCCAGCCTCATGGTATTCATGGCCTTGTGTATTTATTCCCTTCCCCATCTGCTTGGTCTGTGTGGCCAATACTTCATAAAAAGTTACTGCCTCTTTTTGCTTGGTCTATTGCTCCCTCTAGGATCACTCACTCTGGGAGAAGCCAGCTACCATACTATGAGCAGGCCTATGGAGAAGTCTAAGTGGGAAAGAACGTGCCTAATACAAAGAGCTAGCAGCCATAGGAGTCAGCCATCTTGGACAGGGATCCTACAGTCTTCAGAGATTGCAGCCCTGGCAGACATCTTGACTGTAATTTCATTACAGAGACTGAGCCAGCACCATCCAGCTAAGTCATTCCATTATTCCTTAAAAAACGTGAGATAATAGGCCAGGCGTGGTGGCTCACGCCTATAATCCAAGCACTTTGGAGGCCAAAGTGGGCGGATCACCTGAGGTTGGGAATTCAAGACCAGCCTGACCAACATGGTGAAAGCCCGTCTTTAAAAAGAAAAAAAAAATGTGAGATATTTATTCCTTTAAGCTGTTACACTTAGGGGTCTGTTAGACAGAAGATATAACCAATATAACAAAAATATTCTATCCACAGCTCTAGGAACTTATGTTCTCAAAAAAACTGTATTAGAAACACTATACAAATTATTAGCATAGTGCTGGATATTAAAATCCCTATTAAATCAATAAGACTGTAGTAGATACAAGTTCTTCAAATTTTTACATGAGTCTAAAGTCAGTTTATCAAATATCTAGAAGCACAATAAGCTTTGAACTAATAAATCACTTGAAAACACACATCTAGCTATATAATAATGAAACTTTAACTATATAACTACAGAAAATCATTAACTAAAATGAAAACCAGTTTGGGAAAATATTTATGTCCAATGAGAGAAAAGTTTAATATGTATAAAACATTAAATCCAAAAAGATACATCAGCAAAGAATAGTGACACAAAACTCCTAGGAGAAAATAAAAACAGTACACAAGTAGAAATCATTTTCTACAGTAAAACTATACTAATTAAAGCAATCATGTAGTAGCATTTTTCACTCATTTAATAAAAAAACAATAATAAGTGCTATCAAAGTGTGGGGCAATTGCTAAATTCATACACTATTTAGAACTATGGGTAAAATCCTTTTGAAAAGCCATCCAGAAATAAGCACATCAAGAGCCACCAATATATCATGATATTCCACTATCAGCAGTTTATCCTTCAGAAATAATATAAAAAGGCTGGGCATGGTGACTCATGCCTATAATCCCAGCACTTTGGGAGGCCAAGGCAAGCAGATCACCTGAGGTCAGGAGTTCAAGATCAGCCTGACAAACATGGCGAAACTCTGTCTCTACTAAAAATACAAAAATTAGCCGGCCATGGTGGTAGGTGCCTGTAATCCCAACTACTCAAAAGGATGAGGCAGGAGAATGACTTGAACCCAAGAGGTGGAGGTTGCAGTGAGCCAAGATCTCGCCACTGCACTCCAGCCCGGGCGACAGAGCAAGACGCCATGTCAAAAAAAAAGAAAAAAAGAATAAACATAAAACCTGGGCCAGGCATGGTGGCTCACTCCTATTCTATCAGCACTTTGGGAAGCCAAGGAGGGCAGATCACTTGAGGCCTGGAGTTCAAGACCAGCCTGGCCAACATGGTGAAACCCTGTCTCTACTAAAAATACAAAAACTTGGCATGAGGGTACACGGCTATAATTCCAGCTACTTGGGAGGCTGAGGCACAAGAATCACTTGAACCCAGGAGGCAAAAGATGCAGTGTGCCGACATCATGCCACTGCATTGCAGCCTGGAATAAGTAAGGCTTGGAATGGAGTAAGGCTCTGTTCCAAAAACATAAATATAAATATATAAATACATACATACATACATGCATAACAGAACCTGGCTGGGCACAGTGGCTCACACCTGTAATCCCAACACTTTGGGAGGCCAAGGCAGGAGGACCACTTGAGCCCAAGAGTTAAAGACTACCCTAGACAACATAGTGCAATCCCATCCCTACAAAAACTATAACAATTAGCTGAGCATGGTGGCACGCACCTGTAATCCCAGCACTTTGAGAGTTAGAAGCAGGCAGATCACTTGAGGTCAGGAGTTTGAGACCAGCCTGGCCAACATGGCAAAAATACGTCTCTACTAAAAATACAAAATCTAGTCCGTGCAAAGTGGCTCACACCTGTAATCCCAGCACTTTAGGAGGCTGAGGCTGGTGGATCACAAGGTCAAGAGATCGAGACCATTCTGGCCAACATGGTGAAACCCCATCTCTACTAAAAATACAAGAATTAGCTGTGTCTGGTGGCGCATGCCTGTAGTCCCCAGCTACTCGGGAGACTGAGGCAGAAGAATTGCTTGAACCTGGGAGGCAGAGGCTACAGAGAGCTACAATCGTGCCACTGCACTCCAACGTGGAGACACAGCAAGACTCCGTCTGGAAAAAATAAATAAATAAATAAAAGACTTTGGCCGGGAGCAGTGGCTCAAGCCTGTAATCCCAGCACTTTGGGGGGCCGAGGCAGGCAGATCACAAGGTCAGGAGTTTGAGACCAGCCTGGCCAATATGGTAAAACCCCATCTCTACTAAAAATACAAAACTAGCCAGGTGTCGTGGCGTGTGCCTATAGTCACAGCTACTCAAGAGGCTGAGGCAGGAGAAATGCTTGAACCCAGGAGGCAGAGGTTGCAGTGAGCCAAGACTGCGCCACCGTACTCCAGCCTGAGCAATAGAGGGAGATTCTGTCTCAAAAGAAATAAAAATTTTTTAAAAATAATAAAAGAACTTAACTACCACTCAACAAACGTACTGCAACTGCATTTTTAGAGGGAGACTCTGTCTCAAAGAAAATAAAAGAACTTAACTACCACTCAACAAACATACTGCAACCACATTTTTTTTTTTTAAGACAAGAGTCTCATCTGTTGTCCAGGCTGGAGTGCAATGGCACGATCTCGGCTCACGGCAACCTCTGCCTCCCAGGTTCAAGCAGTTGTTCTGCTTCAGCCTCCCACACAGCTGGGACTATAGGCACCCACCACTACGTCCAGCTAACGTTTGTATTTTCAATAGAGACAGGGTTTCACCATGTTGCACAGGCTGGTCTTGAACTCCTAACCTCAGGTGATCCACCTGCCTAGCCCTCCCAAAGTTCTGGGATTACAGGCATGAGCCACCACACCCTGTCGGCAATTCTTTATATATTGTGTTGTGGCATGATGGAAGTGCTGTTCCTCAATATACTAATTATAAAAACAGATTTAACATATTTCCAGTTGAACCAATTACAATGTTAAAGAAATGCCTATGATATATACATCCATAAATTATCAATTTACAATGAGATTTTTTTTAAAGAAATGCTTTTGGGCCGGGCGCGGTGGCTCACGCCTGTAATCCTAGCACTTTGGAAGGCCAAGGTGGGTGGATCACCTGAGGTCAAGAGTTCAAGACCAGCCTGGCCATCATGGTGAAACCCCATCTTCTAAAAAAAAAAAAAAAAAAGAAATGCTTTTGAATGTAAAATTCCAATGACAAATTAGTGTGGCATTAATGTCTGTTATTTTCACTGGGTATAGACACAACTTGCACATCACCTACTTTCACCAGGGAGCCCCAAGAGCTCCAATTACACCGTGAAGAGAAATCAGAGATGACACAGGAAATATAGCCCCATAATTTACAAAGAAAGATTAACTTCAGACTCATTCTGGTATGTGAGGGAATATCATATAACCAGTAATTACTTTTAATTTAATCTAATGTGTAAATATAATTATTCATCCTCCAAAGTAGATTTTATCTTTCCAGTAATCACTAAAAGAGTATTATGGTATTTTATATAAGGTCACTGGAGATGTGAAAGGAACTTTAGAGGTCTTAATAAAGTTATTTCACCTAATAACAGCAACGAACATTAAAATTTATTCCAATTTACTAAGGGAAAATCACAAGTATGTATGCTTTTATTGGTTCTCTAACAAATTATCTAAAAATGGAAGCAATATTTTCAAAGTCTGGTTTGTGGCCGGGCACCATGGCTCACGCCTTTAATCCTAGCACTTTGTGAGGCTGAGTCGGTGGACTGCCTGAACTCAGGAGTTGGACCAGCATGGGCAACATGGTGAAATCCTGTCTCTACTAAAAATACAAAAAATTAGCCAGGTGTGGTGGGCATGGTGGATGTTGCAATGTGCCGAGATGGCACCACTGCACTCCAGCCTGGGTGACAGAGAGAGAATCTGTCACCAAAAAAACAAACAAACAAAAAAAAAAAAACAAAAAAAAAAACCCAGTATGGTTTGTATACAGCAATTTAAAGAATGTAGATCATCTATAATCGGGGTCCCCCATTCCCCGGGCCGTGGACCAGTACTGGTCCTCAGCCTGTTAGAAACTAGGCTGCATATCAGGAAGTAAACAGCAGACAAGGGAGCATTACCACCTGAGCTCCCACTCCTGTCAGATCAGGGGCGGCATAAGATTCTCAAAGGATCATGAACCCTATAGTGAATTGTGCATGCAAGGGATCTAGGTTGCAGGCTCCTTATGGGATTCTAACTAATGCCTGATGTCTAAAGTGAAACAGTTTCATCCCCAAACCATCCCACTCATGCCTATGGAAAAACTGTTTCCCACAGTATCAGTCCATGATGCCAAAAAGGCTGGGGAATGCTAATCTAGAATATAGAAAGAACTCTCTCTGCGTGGAATCCACCATAAAAACCTGTAATCCCAGCACTTTGGGAGGCCAAGGCAAGTGCATCACCTGAGGTCAGGAGTTCAAGATCAGCCTGGCCAACGTGGTGAAAGCCCGTCTCTACTAAAAATACAAAAATTAGCTGGGCATGGTGGCAGGGGCCTGTAATCGAGCTGCTCGTGAGGCTGAGGCAGGAGAATTGCTTGAACCTGGGAGGCGGAGGTTGCAGTGAGCCAAGATGGCATCACTGCACTCCAGCCTGGACAACAAGAGCAAAACTCCATCTCAAAAAAAAAAAACTACTGAATAGTCAACAGCTTAGATGAATCACCAGGAAATAATGCTAAATGAAAAAAGACAATCCCAAAAAGCTACATACTATATGACTCATATTTACCTAACATTTATGAAATGACAAAATTTTAGAGGAAAAGATTAGTAGCTGGCAAAGGCTAGAGATGGAAGGGTTAGGCCAGGCACAGTGGCTCCCGCCTATAATCCCAGCACTTTGGAAAGCCAAGGCAGGCAGATTGCTTGAGCTCACAAGTTCAAGACCAGCCTGAGCAACACTGTAAAATCCCATCTCTACAAAAATTAGCTGAACATGGTGGCAGGCACCTGTAGTACTAGCTACTCAGGAGGCTGAGGTGGGAGGATCACTTAAGCTTTGGACGCAGAAGTTGCAGTGAGCTGAGATTCAACTACTGTACTCCAGCCTGAGTGACAGAGCAAGACCCTGTCACATACAAAAAAGAGATGGAAGGATTGCCAAGAAGATGGATATAGTTACAAAAGGGCTGGCAACAGGAGGGAACCTTATGGTATTAGAATGTTTAGCGACTTTTTTTTCTTTTGAGACAGAGACATACACCCAAGCTAGAGTGCAGTGGCGCAATCTCAGCTCACTGCAAACTCCGCCTCCCAGGTTCAAGTGATTCTTCTGCCTCAACCACCCAAGTAGCTGGGATTACAGTCATGAACCACCATATCCAGCTAATTTTTTTTGTATTTTTAGTAGACACAGGGTTTCACCATGTTGGCCAGGCTGGTCTCAAACTCCTGAACTCAGGTGATCCAGCGGCCTCAGCCTCCCAAAGTGCCAGGATTACAGGCATGAGCCACTGTACCCTGCGGATATTTAGAAACTTGACAGCAGTCATGGATATACTAACCTATACAGGTGATAAAAACATAAAGAACTTAATACACACACAATGAAAGACTACCAGTAAAACTGGGTACGTCTAAAATATATCCTGATAGAAATACAGATTTAAGGAGAAAAATACAACTTAAGGACATCTGAGTAAGATGGATAAATTATATGAATGTCAATACCTGAACAAGATTGGTGAAAAGGCCGGACGAGGTGGCTCATGCCTGTAATCCCAGCACTTTGGGAGGCCAAGGCAAGCAGATCACCAGAGGTTGGGAGTTCAAGACCAGCCTGACCAACATGAAGAAACCCTGTCTCTACTAAAAATACAAAATAGTCAGGCATGGTGGTGCATGCCTGTTATACCAGCTACTTGGGAGGCTGAGTCAGGAGACTCACTTGAACCTGAGAGGCAGAGGTTGTGGTGAGCTGAGATTGCACCATTGCACTCCAGCCTGGGCAACAAGAGTGAAACTCCATCTCCAAAAAAAAAAAATTGGTGAATTACGGTAGGGAGCGGTAGCTCATGCCTGTAATCCCAACACTTTCAGAGGCCAAGTCGGCAAATCACTTGAGGCCAGGAGTTCCAGACCAGCCTGGCCAGCATGGTGAAACCCCATCTCTACTAAAAATATAAGAAATTAGCTGGGCATGGTGGCACACACCTGAAGTCCCAGCTACTCAGGAGGCTGAGGCAGGAGAATCGCTTGAACCCAGGAGCAAAGGTTGCAGTGAGCCAAGATCACACCACTGCACTCCAGCCTAGTTGTCAGAATGAGAGTCCTCCGTCTCAAAAAAATAGAAATTCCATGGGCAGGCTCGGGGCAGTGGCTCATGTCTATAATCCCAGCACTCTGGGAAGCCAATGTGGGTGGATCACCTGAGGTCACAAGTTCCACATCCAAATTTATATTTATCTAAATAAAAATTTATTTTTCTTTTTTTTTTTTTGGAGACGAAGTCTCTCTCTGTAGCCCAGGCTGGAGTGCTGTGGCGTGATTTTGGTTCATTGTAACCTCCACCTCCCGGGTTCAAGCAATTCTCCTGCCTCAACCTCCAGAGTAGCTGGGATTACAGGCACGGGCCACAGCACTGGGCTAATTGTATTTTTAGTAGAGACAGGGTTTCACCGTGTTGGCCAGGCTGGTCTCGAACTCCTGACCTCAGGTCATCCACCCGCCTTGGCCTCCCAAAGTGCTAGAATTACAGGTGTGAGCTACCACGCCTGGCCACAAAAATTTCATAAGAAAATAATCGAGGCCAAAGTGGTGGCTCATGCAGAGTAGGAGAATTCAAGCGATTCTCCTGCCTCAGCCTTGGGACTATAGGTGCATGCCACCATGTCCAGCTAATTTTTTTGTATTTTTAGTAATGACGGGGTTTTACCATGTTGGCCAGGCTGGTCTGGAACTCCTGACCTCAAGTGATTCGCCCGCCTCAGCCTCCCAAAGTGCTGGGATTACACAGGTAAGCCATTGCACCTGGCCTGCCCATGGAATTTCTTACAGATATATGCAAATCTATATTTATCTAAATTAAAATTTCATAATAAGAAAATAATCAAGGCTGAAGTGGTGGCTTATGCAGAGTAGGAGAATTGCTTGAAGCCAGAAATTCAAGACCAGCATGGGCAACAGAGCAAGACTTCGTCTCTATCAAGTATTTTTTTTTTTTAATTAGCCAGGCATGATGGCATGGGTCTGTAGCCCCAATTACTCAGAAAGCTGAGGTAGGAGAGTCACTTTAACACAGGAGGTCTAGGCTGTATTGAGTTGAGATCACACTACTGGACTCCAGCCTGGGCAACAGAGCGACACCCTATCTCAAAATAAAAAGGAGATATTCTTACCTGCTCATATGAAAAGATGTTCTTAACGTAAGGAAAAAAAGAGGTGTGTGTGGAGAGACAATTTCTAATAGAATATTAAGAGTATAAATGAGGGAGTATATGGAAAGTGACAACAACAAAAAAAATCAAAGATTTTTATATTCCATTTTTAAGTCTGACTTTTCTAAATTAAAAATGATTCATAGGAATTTGAGATTACTTAAATTAGATTCATAAATAATTGTTCAATTATTATTATTATCCTATCACTAAATTTCAGAGATTGAGCTCCTTTCAATGGGCTCCCCTGAAAACCAGGGAGAATTAATATAACATTTCTATCTAGGACAAAGGACAACCTACAAAAAGCAACAATGTAATAAACTTACACTGCCTAATAGTTGGAATACAGAAAACTGTTGATCCTATTGAACAAATTAAATTATTCTGATTACCAAACAAAAATAGGACAAATGCCCTAATTATTAATTAAAAATGGAAATTGTCAACAACAGTTAATGTATTTATCTTACTAATTAGCTTGGAAACATACAGAAAAAAAACAAAAACTCAGCCAAATGCAGTGGCTCATGACTGTGATCCCAGCACCTTGGGAGGCCAAGAGGGAAGGATCACTTTGGTCCCAGCCAGGAGCCAAGATTACACCACTGCACTCTAGCCTGGGTGACAGCACGTGACCCTGTCTCAAAAGAAAAAAAAAAACTCAAAAATAACTTTCTTGAAATTCACAACTCTTTCAAATGTACATTTGGTTCTTGGCAGGCAGTAACAGGCATTACTTACTGCATACTGACTTCAAGATTAGCACTGTATTATTTCATATAAATTATCTTGTGTCATGGCCAGGCAAGATGGCTCACGCCTGTAATCCCAGCACTTTGGGAGGCTGAGGCAGGTAGATCACCTGAGATCAGGAGTTCAAGACCAGCCTGGGCAACATAATGAAACCCCATCTCTACTAAAAATACAAAATTAGCTGGACATGGTGGTGCACCTGTAATCCTAGCTACTTGGGAGGCTGAGGCAAGAGAATCACTTGAACCTAGGAGGTGGAGGTTCCAGTGAGCCAAGATCATGCCACTGCACTCCAGCCTGGGCAACAGAGTGAGACTCAGTCTCAAAAAAAAAATTATCTTGTGTCATAAATTCAACAACCCTCTAAGGGTACTAGCCCTAATTTAGAGGTGAAGAACTGGGCCTCAGAGACATTAAGGGACCTCTTCCACTAAACAGGTAGTACAGTATGCATTCAGAGATGTCCGATCTAAAATCATTATAATTTATTACCCTTGGCCGGGTTTAGTGGCTCACACCTGTAATCCCAGCACTTTGGGAGGCCAAGGCGGGCAGATCACAGGGTCAGGAGTTCGAGATCAGCCTGACCAACATGGTGAAACCCCACCTCTACTAAAAATACAAAAATTAGTCAGGCACGGTGGCACGCCCCTGTAATCCTAGCTACTAAGGAGGCTGAGGCAGGAGAACTGCTTGAACCCAGGAGATGGAGGCTGTAGTGAGCCAAGGTTAGAGTACAACACTGAACTCTAACCTGGACGACAGAGCAAAACTCCACCTCAAAAAAAAAAAAATTTACTGGTCAGGCGTGGTGGCTCACACCTATAATCCCAACACTTTGGGAGGCCGAGGTGGGTGGATCAGGAGGTCAAGAAATCGAGACCATCCTGGTCAACATGGCGAAACCCATCTCTACTAAAAATACAAAAAAATTAGCTGGGCATGGTGGCTTATGCCTGTAGTCCCAGCTATTCAGGAGGCTAAGGCAGGAGAATTGCTTGAACCCAGGAGGCAGAGGTTGCAGTGAGCTGAGATCGTGTCATTGCACTCCAGCCTGGGTAACAAGAGCGAAACTCCGTCTTAAAAAAAAAAAAAAGAAACAGAAAAAAAAATTTATTATCTTTAATTAGAAGAGTGAAAGTTGAAAATGGAGAAAACAATTAATGCATGAGATATTAGGAAGCTCAAATTCAAAAAGCCTTAGAAATTGAGTACATGAGGAAATGAAGAAAAAAAAATTAACCCGAAGTTATAGAAATTTGGTGCACTGAAAATTATGAAGGCAGACAATCCACTCATCACCTTCCTACCTAAAATGTACTCCCCTTCCCAAACTGTATCTCTGTAATAGCATCATTCATTAACTCAGTATGTCCCCACTAAAAAGAAGGCACCATTCTAAAAACTGTTAAAATGCAAAGATAAGCCGGGTGCAGTGGCTCACACCTGTAGTCCCAGCACTTTGAGATGCTAAGGTGGGTGGATCACGAGGTCAGGAGTTCAATACCAGCCTGGCCAACATGGTGAAACCCTGTCTCTACTTACAATACAAAAAAAATTAGCCCGGCTTGGTGGTATATGCTTGTAATCCCAGCTTCTTGGAAAGCTGAGGCAGGAGAATTGCTTGAACCTGGGAGGCGGAGGTTGCAGTGAGCCGAGATTGTGCCACTGCACTCCAGCCTGGGTGACAGAGCGAGACTCTGTCTCAAAAAAAAAAAAAAAAGATGTAAAGATGAATCAGACCAGAAGACTAAAGGCATGAGCAAGGGACCATTAAGAATTCAGTTTGGCTGAACCATTAAGAGTTCAGTTTGGCTGAACCCAGGGTACACAAGGCTCTAGCATAAGATTTGGAAAGGTCAGGACAGGGTCCTATCAAAAAGGGACACTGAATTTGGGCTTTATTCATTAAGAAAATGAGGTGTGAGGCATTTAAGTTACAAATTTAAGCAAAGACCTAGTATTTCTCATTTTAGAAGCAGGAAGTAATTCTCCATAGAACAGACTAGAGGGGAAGACTAAATGAAAACCAACAATAAAGACTTCACAGAAAAATGAATAAAGGAAGAAATTGAGGGCATCTGTAAAACTCTGTAATAGTAAAAACATTCAAGTATACAGCATGGTATATAAGCCTATCTTTACACCTTTATCTCCTGACAAACCCACTCCTCCCAGATAGCTAGCCAAGAATTTCTGGCCACTTGCATGTGCTATTACCTCTTACTGGTATGTCTCTGCTCAAACTATAAATAACCACTCTGTGAAGTCCTCCCTGATTACTCTAGGCATGCCTTCCTCCACACTCCCAAAGTACTGCATACATAACACCTACCAGACCATTTAGTATTCTGTATTGTCATTGTTTACGCTAGTTTTTACCACACAGTGAATTCCTTAAAAGCAGACTATCTCTTTCCTTCTTTTCATTTTGTTATTTTTTATTATACTGGCAGTGCCTGGCTCAGGAGGTACTCAAATGTATTTTAATCATTTAAATCAGTAAGTGATTGCAAGGTTTCCGGCTTTAAGAATAGGATAACGGGTTGGTCCGAGTGCAGTGGTGTTTACAACTAATTGATCACAACCAGTTACAGATTTCTTTGTTTCTTCTCCACTCCCACTGCTTCACTTGACCAGCCTTAAAAAAAAAAATAAAAAAAAAATTTAAAAAAAAAAAAAGAATAGGATAACGATGTCATAATGAACACAGAAGTAAATACATGTTTGGCAATAAAAGAGATGGGTTCAAAATGGAAATAATAGGCTGGGCACAATGGCTTACGCCTGTAATCCCAGCACTTTGGGAGGCGGAGGTAGGTGGATCACTCGAGGTCAGGAGTTTGAGACCAGCTTGGCCAACATGGTGAAACCTTGTCTTTACTAAAAGTACAAAAATTAGCCAGGCATGGTGGCAGGCGCCTGTAGTCCCTGCTACTCAAGAGGCTGAGGCAGGAGAATCACCTAAACCTGGAAGGCAAAGGTTGCAGTGAGCCGAGATCGCACCACTGTATTCCAGCCTGGGTGACAGAGCAAGATCCTGTCTCAAAAAAAAGTATTGGTGAGCCAGGTGCAGTGGCTCTCGCCTGTAATCCCAGCACTTTGGGAAGCCAAGGCAGGCGGATCACAAGGTCGGGAGTTTGAGATCAGCCTGGCCAACATGGTGAAATCCCATCTCTACTAAAAATACAAAAAATTAGCTGGGCATCGTGGTATGTGCCTGTAATTCCAGCTACTTGGGAGGCTGAGGCAGGAGAATCACTTGAACCCAGGAGGCGAAGGTTGCAGTGAGCCAAGATCACACCATTGCACTTCAACCTGGGTGACAGGGCAAGACTATAAAAAAAGTGGTGGTAAAAATATTACAAATTCATGGGAGGCTAAGGCAGGAGGATTGGCTTGAATCCAGGAGTTCAAAGCCAGTGAGACTCCATCTCTTAAAATTAATTTTTAATTTTTTTAAGGTGAGTCATGTGAAGCAGGAGTGGAGAAGGTACAAAGAAAGCTATAACTGATTGTGATCAATTAGTTGTAAACACTACTGCACTAAGACCAGATTTTTTTTTTTTAATAAATTTTTTAAATACTGCAAATCTAGCAGGGTAAGTAGAAGGAAGGTATCATTTGTGACTTATGAAGTTAGTTTCAGCCAAGTACAAGATATAGAAGTCAAACCATGGGGGAGAGGTAAAGAAAGTAGATGATTCTTTTGAGAAATTCACCAGAAAGAAGAATGATAACTTGAGGGGTTAAAGGATAGAATAAGATACAACCATGGTTTTGGGCAGAAAAAGTGATATAATAGGGAAGTAGAGAATGAAGATCCCAGAGGAAAAAGGGAAATAGCAATTAATAAAACAAGGTCACCCAGGCCAGGTATGGTGGCTCATGCCTATAATCCCAACACTTTGGGAGGCCAAGGTGGGTGGATCACTTGAGGTCAGGAGTTCGAGACCAGCCTGGTCAACATGGTGAAACCCTGTTGCTACTAAAAATATAAAAATTAGCCAGATGTGGTGGCAGGCACCTGCAATGCCAGCTACTTGGAAAGGCTGAGGCACAAGAACTGCTTGAACCCAGGAGGCAGAGGTTGCAGTGAGCTAAAATCACACTACTGCACTCCAGCCTGGGCAACAGAGCAAGAATCCGTTTTTTTTTTTTTTTTTTTTTTTTGATACAGAGTCTTGCTCTGTCACCAGGCTGGAGTGCAGTGCTGCAATCTCAGCTAACTGCAACCTCCACCTCCTAGGTTCAAGCGATTCTTCCGCCTCAGCCTCCTGAGCAGCTGGGACCACAGGAGCGTGGCATCACGCCTGGCTAATTTTTGTGCTTTTAGTAGAGATGGGGTTTCAACATGTTGGCCAGGATGGTCTCGATCTCTTAGCCTCGTGATCCGCCCACCTCGGCCTCCCAAAGTGCTGGGACTACAGATGTGAGCCACCGCACTCGGCAAGAATCCGTCTTAAAAAACAAAACAACACCGAGCGCGGTGGCTCACACCTGTAATCCTAGCACTTTGGGAAGCCAAGGTGGGTGGATCACCCAAGGTCAGGTGTTCAAGACCAGCCTGGCCATCATGGTGAAACCCCATCTTTAGAAAAGAAAAAACCACCACCAAAGAAAAAAAAAAACCAAGGTCACACAGCAAGAAGGAGTAAGTCGGATAGAGAGCAGAACCTAAGGTGTGGAGAGATCAATTTTCCTCCAAGATGGCTAACAAGGGAGTAGAAAATTGTAGGATGATGGATAGAGAAGAGGAAGGAACCTCTGAGGAATCATTTTTGTCTCAGGCAGCAAAACTATAAGCCTTAGACATCATCTGCCCTCGCCTCTCTCCATTCGTCAAATTCAGACTCCAATCTTTGCCTCTGGTAGCACCAAAAGAGCTGCCAATTTTCTCCCTTTGAAATAATCTTTCAGATTTATCCCCTTTCTTTTGAGTACTGACTGTGCTCAAGTTTTTATTTTATTTATTATTTTTTTGAGAGACGGAATCTCGTTATATTGCCCGGGCTGAAGTGCAGTGACTATTCATAGGAGCAATCATAGCTCACTGCAGCCTCAAGCAATCCTCCTGCCTCAGCCTCCCGAGTAGCCAGGACTACAGGCACATGCCACTGGGCCAATTCTTAAGTCCTAATTATTATTCTTGACAGACACTACATCCTAACCTTGCCTCTAATCTTCCCTAGTCCAAGTCTTCCAAACAGATTTCACATCACTTCTCAGCTAAAATCTCTCACTGGCTGCCAGTTCCTATCACATCAATACCAAATGCTTCAGTCTGGATTTCTAGGCCTTATTACCTGACTATATCCATCCTACCCAAGCAATCTCTAACAAGTATCCTCTGAAAATGCCATGCTCATTTAATTCTCCACATCCAAAGCCCCCAGCCTGTCCCAGCAACAACAACTCAAAGCACAAAGGCTTTGTACACTGGGAGGAATTAGAAGTTATCAACTCAATTAAATATAAAAGTACCAGGTCAGGATTATAAATTGTATTGACAATTACTTCACTTCACTGTATGCAGAGAAAATAAGAGCACATGAGGGTAAACTGAAGAGGCTACGCATTTGTGACAACATGCAAACAGTCCACTTAGAAGTAAATACATAAAATAACAGAAAATATGTCCCTGATCTTTCTCTAATTCTAGACAGGAAGTCCCTAATAACTACTCTCACCCACTGCCAAGAAAATTTTCTCTTTTTATTGACAGGGTCTTGCTCTGTTACCCAGGCTGGAATGCAGTGGTTTGACCACGGCTCACTGCAGCTTCGAACTTCTGGGCTCAAGGGATCTGACTGCTGCCTCAGCCTCCTGAGTAGCTGGGACTACAGGCATACCACCATATCCAGCTGAGTATAGAGACAGGATGGATCTCACTATGTTGCCCAGGCTAGTCTCCAACTCTGAGCCTCAAGTAATCCTCTCCTTGGCCTCCCAACTTGTTAGGATTACAGGTGTTAGCCACCAAGCCCAGCCAAGATTACAGACAAAAAGGGACAAATAGCAATTTGCCAAGGATTTTCTAAAATTACCAGCAGAGTATCTGTACCTACTGCATCAATAAGTTAAATCAACTGTGAACAGGTTGAATACGTCAGTATTTTATGACTACATAGAAGAGTTATTTTTAATTACATTTTTCTCAAGTTATTTTTAATTACACTTGTTTACCTAACTTTACATTCTAAGATTGACCTCACTTATTTTTTTTAACACTCTCTTGCTCTATTGCCCAGGCTACAGTGCAGTGGCATGATCTCAGATCATTGCAAAATCCACCTCCTGGGTTCAAGTGATTCTCCTGCCTCAGCCTCCCAAGTAGCTGCGATTACAGGTGCTTACCACCACACCCAGCTAATTTTTGCATTTTTAATAGTGACAGGGTTTCACCATGTTGTCCAGGATGGTCTCAAACATCTGAACTCAAGTGATTCACCCACCTTGGCCTCCCAAAGTGCTGGGATTATACCCATGAGCCACCACGCCTGGCCTCACCTCATTTTTCAAGTCCTCAGTTTAAGGTGGGATGCAGTGGCTCACACCTGTAATCCCAGCACTTTGGGAGGCCAAGGCAGATAGATCACCTGAGGTCAGG
Source organism: Cheracebus regulus (assembly GCA_963574635.1). Lineage (NCBI taxonomy): Eukaryota > Metazoa > Chordata > Mammalia > Primates > Pitheciidae > Cheracebus > Cheracebus regulus. Next base: position 22,417 of record CAUYQU010046452.1, on the reverse strand, counting down.
AGTTAGAGACCAGCCTGGCCAACGTAGTGAAACCCCATCTCAACTAAAAACACAAAAATTAGCCGGGGATGGTGGTGTGCACCTGTAATTCCAGCTACTCGGGAGGCTGAGGCAGGAGAATTGCTTAGACCCAGGAGGTAGAGGTTGCAGTGAGCTGAGACTTCGCCACTGCACTCCAGCCTGGACAACAAGAGCAAAACTGTCTCAAAAAAAAGTCCTCAGTTTAAAAATATCAAAGCCAAAAATAAAAGCAATAGATTTCAACCACAACTTTGAACCAAAGTCCTAAAATAATAAATTAGGGGATGGGTATGGTGGCTCACGCCTGTAATCCCAGCACTGGGGGGGCCAAGGTAGGTGGACCACCTAAGGTCAGGAGTTCAAGACCAGCCTGGCCAACATGGTGAAACCTCGTCTCTAATAAAAATACAAAAATTAGTCGGGCATGGCGGTACACACCTGTAGTCCCACCTACTTGGGAGGCTAAGGCAGGAGAATTGATTGAACTCAGGAGGAGCAGGTTGAAGTGAGCCAAGATCGTGCCACTATACTCCAGCCTGGACAACAGAGCAAGACTATTTCAAAAAAGCAAATAAATAAAATAAATAAAAATAAATAAACTACATACTTGCTTCTTCAAGCTCATAAAGTATTTGAACAATTTCAATTTCTCCCTGAAAAAAAGAAAATTTCTACTTTTATACATTTACTAACTCCCATTTTAGACATGTAAGCTACTATCTTAAGGCTCCAATATTTCCAGGTTTCTTTGTTGTTGTTGTTGTTGTTGTTTGAGACAGAGTTTCACTCTTGTTTTCCAGGCTAGAGTGCAATGACATGAACTCAGCTCACTGCAGCCTGTGCCTCCTGGATTCAAGTGATTCTCCTGCCTCTGCGTCCCAAGTAGCTGGGATTACAGGTGCCCGCCATCACACCTGGCTAATTTTTGTATTTTTGTAGAGACGGGGTTTCATCATGATGGCCAGGCTGGGCTCAAACTCCTAACCTCAGGAGATCCACCCGACTCTGCCTCCTGAAGAGCTGAGATTACAGGCATGAGCCACCATGCCCGGCCTTCAGTTGTTTTTAATAGAACCAATATTCCACTAACATCTCTTTAATGAGAAACAGATTTACAATTCTATTTGTATGATTCTAGAGAAACATCTATCTCCATTCTCATATTTAAATTTACGTGAGAAAACAAAGACAAAACAATATATGTAAAATAAATTTCAATGTGAACCCAAGAAAAAGGATTTGTCTGAGCTGCTAATAGGTTTTCATAACAGCCTATCTACCCTAATATGTAGGACAATACAAACTCAAGATAACCACTATAACAAATTTTTTAAATCTGCAATTGTCAAGTAAGAAATCAAGGAGTACTAAGGCACAATTAAGATAGGAATCAACGAAACAAAACTGACACACCCATTCTCCCTCTGTAACTTTATAGAACAGCATGGATATATGGTAAAGTAAATGTTCAGTGAACTCAAAATAATCACATACCATAGAAGTTTTTCCTGTAAAAACTTACATGGTATCTCTGAGACATTTTTTGGCCAAAAAAAATTTCTTTTTGGTAATATTACCAGTGGTGACCACAACAATGTGTTTGGGCAGAAACAAAATCAGTATCAAATATTAATATTTAAAGTTGAAGGAATCTTATAGCAATCAAATACTTTCAGAATTTAGAGGCAATAAAATTGAGGCTAAGAGAAGTGAACTGATCATTTAGCTAGAAGTCAAGAAATTCTGCAAAGCTCAAATAAAAACAAACGTTATCATTTATCATCCTCTAGCAATACTTGGCAGCATTCCTGAAAACAGCAACTCAAATAAGATACTCTCCATTTCTATACACACAAAATATATACATATCACACACACATACACACTTCAAAATCTGAAACTACTATGGTCCTAGCTGATGCAAGAGGACTGAATGATCCCAGGAGTTCGACGCCAGCCTGGACAACATGGCGAGGCCAATCTCTAAACAATAAATAAATTTAAAACTTTGTCTTAGGGTTCTGTTAAAAATAAAATAAAATAAAACTAGAAATAGCTCAAGAGCTAATGGTGATACAAAAATTAGCCGGGAATGGTGAATACCAGCTACTCGAGAGGGTGAGGCAGGAGAATCGCTTGAACCCAGGAGGCGGAGGTTGCAGTGAAGAAGCACTGCACTCCAGCCTGGGTGACAGAGCAAGACTCCATCTCAACAACAAAAATGGCATAATGGTGGCAGTTATCAAAAGTAAAGGATGCTATACCTTCACAACAGGTAGTTCAGAAAAACTAGTCTAATTTAGATTTTGACAAATGTCTAAGAAAACCTCATCTTAGCTACTTTAATCTGTGCTCAAAATGCACTTCAACCTGAAGCAAGAGTCAAGTCATCAAGTAAAAAACTAATCTGCCATGTACAGCAATAGAATTCCAAGTACTAAATTGGTTCTCCTGCATTCATATTGGCAGGCCAAAACCCATCATTTTTTTTCTTAATCATATGTATACCACCATCCTGAGAAATTAAATCTGAACTCAATCGAATGCCCTTAAAAGCATTAGCCTGCTCGCAACGGAGAGTTATTTGGAAAAAGCTTAAAATAACCAAACTCATACAATAAAGATAAATTTAAAAATCAAAGCAAAATTTTGCTCAGAAGTTTATGATTAGCAATAGGATTTCAGCTGTGAACTGATTAGCAACCAAAAACAAATTTGTTACAAATTTCCCTTTACGTGGCCTGTACATACACATATACATATACATATAAGTTGTACCAAAAACTGCTTACAAATGGCAATTCCTGTGAAGTAGATGATGATGAAGTTCCAGGTAATTCTAGCATGTTTCCTAATGTACTGGTACAGGAGTCTGGATCATCCTGAAAAGATAAATTTATTGAGTTTAATTGCTCTTCTATCGTAACGTTTGTATCTCCTAGTGAAAAGGGGGCTGGGAGAAGGGCTGCTTTTTCATTGCTGCCGTCCACTTCATTTCTTTGCTTATTTTTCTGTGTTTCAGTCTGAGGAGCTAATGGCAAGAATGGCGATTTGACTGCACCGTGTCTACTCTCTGGTGTGCTGTCTTGTTCACTTCCCACGGCCACTTTTACACCATTCTCTGATTTAGTCTCATAATTGCAGGTGGTCTGAGTTTCCTCAAAGATCTCCTCTATACTCTCCTCCTCTGTGACTGGCTGTTCTGGGTCCATTTCAGAATCTACATCTGCATCGTCCACACAAGTAAAATTCTCAAAGTGCAGAAAGCCATTCTTGATAGTCTTTGTTACTTTTACCTGGAGTTCAGGGGAGTTATTACAAGAGGGTTCCTGTTTCATAGCAAGTGCTGTAGGACCACCAGGACTCAAGGAAGTGCAAACAATTGGCGTCTGAGCTCTTGAATCACTTTTTTCAGGGTCTTGAAAGGATTCTGATCCATCAGCAGACCCATTTAAATACTCTACATTGATCATGGAGGCCAAATCCTGTAGTCTCCGCAGTGGAATGTAACAAGATGGAGAATCTTGTCCATAAGCATTTTGGGATGTTCCACTGACAGTCGATAACTGCATAGTACACCCATTAAGTGGCTCAGAAAAATTGGATTGACCATTACCGAAAGGGCTGTCCTTGTCTTCAGGGGCGTCTAAAGTCACTGGATTGGAAAAGGGCAGCAGACAATTTCTTCTGGGTAGTTCACAGGTCTGATCCATCCTGGGCCGGCATCAACCTAGAATCCAAAAGCACAGCAATTAATCTGAGTTAATAGGCCATCTGACTCAACTCTTCAAAATGGCAGCCACTTCAAGGCCTAGTGGCCTCTATTCCTTTCTGCTGCACTTCTATGGGCAGAAAAAGTTCCCCCGACTGGAGATGAAAAACTGGCCTCGGTAAGCCTCTGAAAACTCCATTTTCCTGAAGCTGGGCCGATCCTGCCACATAGAAACAGCCCGTCGCTTTTTCCTCCTCTGCAGACTGGTGGACACTTGGGCTGAGCTAAAATTAAAACCCCTCTGGCAGTCAAAATTCCCAAATCTCAAACAGGAATCGTCTTCCCCCCGACCCCCGGCCAGGGGTTGATCAGCTGGATCTCGCAAAGGCAAAAGGCTGCGGGATCCGACAGGGGCTCCAGGACCCTGCACAAAAAGGTACCCCCCCTCCTTCCTGGCTCGCTCGGGCGCAGCGGTCACAATAGCGCTGCACCCTGCGCCCAGCCAGCGCCGGAGCCTTTGCAGCAGTGGTGCGCAGGCCGCAGGCGAGCCGGCCGAGGCGGGTGCACCCCAGAGCTCGCCTTCCTGAATGGAGGCCTGCTGGGTCCGCAGCAGCAGGGCCCAGAGGCCGGGACGCAGCAAGGGGAGAAACCGAGGCGGCCGGCGAAGCCCAGTCAGGGCAGCAGCAGCTGCTACAGCTTGACAAACATGGCTGCTGCCGACGCCGCCACCGCCTGCCCGGGCCGCGCTCCTTCCCGCAGCCGCGGGAGCACCTCCCGGCTGAGCCGATCGCACTCATCAATATTCAGCAGCAAGCAAAGTTTGCTGCGGGAGGGCAGCCGGCCCCGCACCCCGCAGCCTGCTACCTGAGGGGAGGCGGAGGCCGAGGTGCTCGCGGGCGCTCGGTGGGGCAAGGGCCGTGCCGGGAGGAAGTTCGCGGCAGCCCGGCCAGCTAGGCCTAAGCCGGGCTGGTAGTGATGGAGGAGGGGGAGGGGGCCCGCGGCTGCAGCGCCGCCGGCCACCAACCCCGCGCCGCACCCGGCCCTCCCCGGAGCCCCTCACCTCACGGCCACCACCATCTTCCCCGCCCGGCAGCCTCCTCCCTCCCTCTTCTCGCGCCTGCCCGCCGCCCACCCCAGCGCACTAGTTACCGTGCCCCGCGCCCCCTCCCGGGCCAGTTGTGGGGAGGGGGTGACCCTCATTACACTGGGGTGCGAGCGGAGCGGTGGGGAGAGAGCGGGGCCGCTCGCCGCACCCCCCTCCCCCCGCGTCTCTCTTCAGGGGAGAAGGCAGCGAGCGCGACCTGCCCCGGCCTATTCCGCCGCCGCCTCCTCCTCCTCCTCACACCCCCACCGCGCGCGCCCCCGCGGCGGCGCGTGCGACCGAGCGCCTCGCGCCGGCCCGCGTGCGGCTGAGCCCCGAGTGTGCGCGCACCCCTTCCCCCACAGAGCGCGCGCGCTCCCTCGCCTCACTCTTCGGGGTTCAGGGCGGGTGAAGTCGGGCTTGCGAACGCGCCGCCCAATCAGCGGAGCTGCCGCTGCCGCCCCCTCCCCTCCCCCTGCGCGCCCGCTCGCGGCCCGGGCCTAGGGGCCGGCCTGGCTGCCCGGGCGGGGCCTGCGGCGGGCTCCCCAGGGGCCTCGCGCGCCTCCTTGGAGTGTCGGGGCCTGCGGGCGTCGTGGGTGGCATTCCGATCCCCTCACCTACCTCGGGGCACGGCGCCGGTCTCGGGCCGCACACGGCTACCGCACCCTACGCGTCTCGAACCCCAACCCAGGCGGCACCTGGCCCGCTGAGGCCTGTCCGATCTCCCCGCCAGCCCCGCTCGGGCCCGCGTCAGTCCCGGCCTCCATCTTAGGTTACAGCCCAGGCTCCCCATCCACTGGGCACCTGCCCTCAGCCAGCTGGGTTCGGCCCGAGGCCAAGGCAACCCCCCTCCTGCCGCAGGGCTCACCTGGGGGCTTGGGCTGGGGTCTTCGAGGCCTCAGGCCCCGAGAAGACGCGGCCGCAGGTGAACCCCCTACCCGGCCGCACCCCAAACCCACACCACCACCACCACCACCACCACAGACCAAGCTGAGCAGGAAACAAAATGGAGGCAGCAGCTCGGGTCTGCCTCCCCGAGCCAAGCCTGTGCAGCTCCAGGGCTCCCTCCTGCCTCAGGCTCGACGCCCGCAAGGCAGAGGCTTGATCGTCCCAGGCGCCGCAGGCAGCTGCCCTACAGCAGCGCAGACGGGCCGGGAACTTGGCCCTGCGGTGCCCACAGCCCCTCACCCACCACCCCTTCCCTTCCCCCTCCCCCCATCCCTCTCCCTCCCCCTGCCCGGCCGTGCGGGGTGAGCGGCTCCGGGGAGCCGGGTCGGGTTACCCGCCCGGGCACTGCTCGCCCGGCGTGGCCTCCGCGGGAGAACGAGGCCAGGCGACCCCAGCGCTGAGCCCACCCGCAGCACCGAGCCTGGCTGCAGCCTGACAGCGCGCCCGCACCTCGGCCTGCAGCCGTGCGGCCCCCGCCCAGGGAGGCCGAGTCCCCAGCCCGGGCCCAGCCGGGACGAAGCTCCCTCACTACCCCCGGGCCCAAGGGTCCTCGCAGCCTCGGGCGGGGCGAGGGGAACGCCGGGGGAGGGTCCTCTAGTCCCTGCACCTCCTCCCGCGCCTAGTCAGGGTCGGGGCCTGGCACTGGGGCTCGGGCAGCGGGCGCCGGCGGGCGTGGGTAGGTGCGTGCCCGCCGGGCTGGGGGCCCGGACGGGCCGCGCCTCGCACCGCGGACGCTGCAGTTCTCGGCACCCAGGCAGATGGCCCTCTCGTGCCACCGCAACCCAACGCGGGCCGCCTGCTCAGCAGCCCGGTTCCCCTGGGGGTGCGCGCCTCGCCCTTCAGGGCCGGGCATCTGGACCCCAGCGGAACTGCGCCGGGAAGCGGGACCGCCCGGCTGGCCGGAACAAGCCCGCTGGCGCAGCCCTCGGCCTGGGGCGCTCTGCTCGCGGGCGCCTGGGACCTCACGGCCTGTATCCTGCACAGGTCCCGCAGCACTGACCTAACACTGCCGCGTGGCGTCCAATCCCCCAAGACAGCGGAAGGGCAGGTCGGGGAACCCAATCTGGGCCTGAACCTGCGACTCCAGCCCCCCAGGTCCTTTCCCCAGCCCGAACCCCGTCGCCCCTGGGCTTGATCCCCACCAAGAAGCTCACCTCAGGCGTTACCTGGTTCCCTAGGGCGCCAAGCGCATTTTCGCTGTTCAGAGAAAGCCAGATTCAACCGCCGTAAAAATTCCACCTCCTCCAGAAAGCCTTCTGTGATTAGATTTGGAGTTAACTCCATCTCAGGCTGAGGGCACCGCCCTCGAGGGCCACGTGACTACCATTCTTCCCATGGCTTAGTAAATGTGCGTAGTTATTGCCCCAATGGACTGTTTACTCACTGCCTTCTGTTAACTTTGAGCCCACCTAGGAGAAAGGCCATTTTTGGCGTTGCCCTGTGTGACATCAACGCTGGCTAGCTAAATTCCTTCCTTCCCCCAGCTACTGGCCCAGCAGTCATGGAGCTCAAGATGCTCTTATCCTTTTGCTTTCCAAGGCCCACAGTCCAGTGATGGAGGCTCCCAAGTCAACAGGCCGTTAGCATATGTCTGCAAGTGCCGGATGTAGACCCTGCCAAGACAGCAAGTGGGCTTTGTTAGAGGGAAAGTGCCCACTGGAACGGGAATGATGAGAGGGCTGTCACCTCAGGGAGGCTCCTTCTGTTGAAGAGTCTTAAGTACTCTGAAGATTTCCAGGTGCAATGTCAGGTTGGCAGTTGTCTGTGTGCTGGGACCAACCAGAAACAACCAGAGAAAAGTCGGGTCTACACCCCAGGGGCCTTCCCTACAAGGGCCAGTCCTTTGTTCTGCTAGGGTCACTTACCCTGCTAATCCCATCTGGGCAATTCGACTCAACTGGGAAAAATCTGACAGGTTCCTTCTTCACACCTAATAATTTGAGCCAATCATTTTGGCTGACAATTACTTCTCTGCCAATTGCCCCAATTCATCAATGCTCCTCCCAGTCCTTTACTTTGCCACTAACCATCCTGAGGGCCTGAGAGCTGCCACCATATGGCCTTGAACAAGTCTCTTAACCGCCCTGAGCCTCAGTTTCCCCATCTGCAACTTCCAATGCACAGCACTGCCTGCGAAGATCCTGTAAGGTAAAGGTCTAAGTGTTAGCAGCCTAACTTAGCCTTAGTTACAGGCTGAGTACTTGATGAGTACTGAAATGTAATTCATCGCTTCATTCAGCAACCATTTCCTGCATTCCAGGCAGTCTGCTGAATGCTGGGAAAACAAAAGATCAGATCCTGGCCTTGGGGAAACGAGGATAACTTAAAAGTGCTAAGGTGTGAAAGTAGGGTTGAGACAACTGTTTCTTCCAAAGCTCACCTCTGAACATCACTGCCCTACAGAATCCCTCTATCTCACCTTCCAGCTCCTCTGGAAGAGTGAGGGCCAAAAGGAGATTGGCAGCTGGGGATGAATTGCTTGCTGACAGGTCTGGGGAGAAGACCAGGACCCCAGGGAAAACCTCTCAGACTTCTCTGGGGTAAACCCTGAGGGCCCTCCCTGACTCTTAGAGTAAAACTTGGCCACAGAGGTCTCAACCACAGCAGACCCATTTCCAGCCTCCCCATCCAGCAAGCCCTGGCCAAGCATCTCATGTGTGCCAGCCCTAGGTTGAGAAGATCCACAGCGCCATAAATTCTCACAAGGACACTGACTCCTGAAGTGGGGGCAGAAGGGAAAGGACTGTGTCTACAAATACTGCCTGTGAAAAGCCCAGCATGATGCTCACCCACTGGTGCCCAGGAATTTGAATGACAGGCAGAGGGACTCTATCTCAGGCTGAGTTTCCTCATTTGTAAATCATGGTTATTGACAATTCCTACCCTGGTGACATATAATAGATATCTGTTGGGACATCTGGCCAATGTACAGTCACCTGTTTTCTCTTAGAACCACCCCTTTTCATTAATTCCATAGATATTTTGGGGGCTCCCTGTCATCTTGCGGAAAAAGCAGACAGGTAATAAGGCAGAGAACTGAGTATTGAGAGAGAAGCCAAGGGTGCTGGAGGAGCTGAGAAGGCCCTTGAAGCCAACTCAGTGGTGTCCTTGAGGAATCAACATCCAGAGGGAGTCCTGGAGGATATGCAAGAATAGCCAGGAAAAAAGGAGAAAAAGCAGAGATTCCAGCAGAGCGCAGAGAAACACCATCAGTCTTTGGCGGAACTGACCATGGCCAAGCATCACCAGTGCATGTGCAGGGGTTGGGGAGGGCAGTGAGTGCAGAAAAAGGCTCGATCAAGGATGGGGCAGACACGGGCCTCACCATGCAGGGCTTGGTTGGTCAAGTTAAAGAATTTAAGCTTTATCTGGAAGGCAATAAGCAGCCATGGAAGGTGAGGGAGCAGGATAATGACATAATTGCATCTGAGCAGTAGAAAGCTCACTCTTCTAGCAGTGTCCGGAAGACACTGGTTCCTCCCCTGGAAACACAACTCCAGCAAGGGCCCTGCCTGTTGTTTCAGTAACAGTTGTAGCTTATCCTCTTCTGTTCCAGCTATGCTGCAAGACACTCTCATCTACTCCTCTAAGATGGGCATTATTGTTATCCCCATCTTCTAGAAAGGCAGCATGACTTGCCCAGAGACAAACTCCCATCTTAGTTCCAGCTCCTTGTTCCCACTAAACAGGAGCAGCATCTGCCTTCTGACTAAACAGCTAGGTCTTGGGGAAGGCATGGAGGCCTTTGGCAATTAATCCTGAACGTAGCTGATGAATACCATGACCATGCCCTCTGATGGGTCTAGGAGCTGTTTGCTTCCTCTTCCCACCCAGGGATTTCCCCAGAATTGAATCAGTCTTCAACTTAAGATCAAGGAAGGGCCGGGCGCGGTGGCGCGTGCCTGTAGTCCCAGCTATTCCGGAGGCTGAGGCTGGGGGATCTCCTGAGTCCAGGAGTTCTGGGCTGTAGTGCACTATGCCGATCGGGTGTCCGCACTAAGTTTGGCATCAATATGGTGATCTCCCAGGAGTGGGGGACCACCAGGTTGCCTAAGGAGGGATGAACCGGCCCAGGTCGGAAACGGAGCAGGTCAAAACTCCCGTGCTGATCAGTAGTGGGATTGCGCCTGTGAATAGCCACTGCACTCCAGCCTGGGCAACATAGCGAGACCCCGTCTCTAAAAATAATAATAATAATAATAATAATAAAGATCAAGGAAGGTCTGGCCACATCTGAGGCCAGGCAGCCCTCCAGCAAAGTCTTCCTGCCTCAAATGCCAGATTCTGTCATTAACCTGGGTCTGTACCCCAGCCCCAGCCCAAAGGACTCAAGCATCCATCTTCAAGTTTTCTTTTCTTAAACCTCCTTCTGAAGCTTGGTACGGTGACCACTAATCCCTGCCCTCCTGCTCTCATTTCCCCCAACTGCCCAGTACCAGGACAGGCCACATCCTGTCCAGCCTATGCTCATGCCAGTCATTCTGCCATTTCTACTGTTAGGCAAACTCCATTCATCCGGTTTAGAAGACTCCTCCTCCCAGAAGTCTTCCCACCCCTACAGGCATCCATTTTTCCCTGAATGAGTCCCGGTAGTAACTAATGGCTTCTAAATCTGGTCTCAGCCACTTGGAGAGCCACTTCCAACAAGGCTAAGAGCATATACTCTCTGACCTCCACTAACTAAGCCCAGGACTGTGAGGCTCAGTGAGTGCTCCAGAAACATTTCCTGATGCCTGATCTATTCCCTTCTCTCCTTTCCAAGCCTGTGTCTCCATCAGACAGAATTGTGGTTTAAATTATCAACCAAATGAGTTGTACAAAACTTAAGTCCTCCCAAAAAGGGTTCAAGATGTTTGAGGAACAAACAGCCTTTGGTGCCAAACAATGCTTTAAAAAGCATGAGAGGGCCTGGCGTGGTGTGGCTCATGCCCATAATCCCAGCACTTTGGGAGGCCGAGAAGGTGGATCACGAGGTCAAGAGATTGAGATCATCCTGGCCAACATGGAGAAAACCCGTCTCTACTAAAAATACGAAAATTAGGCCGGGCGTGGTGGCTCACGCCTGTAATCCAAGCACTTTGGAGGCCAAGGCGGGTGGATCACCTGAGGTCTGGAGTTCAAGACCAGCCTGACCAACATGGTGAAACCCCGTCTTTATAAAAAAAAAAAAAAAAAAAAAAAAATACGAAAATTAGCTGGGTGTGGTGGTGCACGCCTATAGTCCCAGCTACTTGGGAGGCTGAGGCAGGAGAATCACTTGAACCCAGGAGGCAGAGGCTGCAGTGAACTGAGATTGCACCACTGCACTCCAGCCTGGCAACAGAGCGAGACTCTGTCTCTAAATAAATAAATACCATGAGAGGCGGAAGCCTGAGGCAGGAGAATTGCTTGAACCTGAGAGGCAGAGGTTTTGGTGAGCCAAGATCACAGCATTGCTCTCCAGCCTGGGCAACAGGAGGGAAACTCGGTCTCAAAAAAAAAACACATAAGAGGTACGGTGGTGCACGCTTTTAGTCCCAGCATTTTGGGAGGCCAAAGCAGACAGATCATTTGAGCCCAGGAGTTCAAGATCAGCCTGGGCAATATGGCTGAACCCTAGTGCTACAAAAAAATACAAAAATTAGGCCGGGAACGGTGGCTCACATCTGTAAACCCAGCACTTTGGGCGGCCAAGGCAGGTGGATCACATGAGGTCAGGAGTTCGAGACCAGCCATGGTGAAACCCTGTCTCTACTAAAAATACAAAAAATTAGCCAGGAGTGGTGGCACACACCTGTGATCTCAGCTACTCTGGAGGCTGAGGCAGGAGAATCGCTTGAACCTGGGAGGTGGAGGTTGCAGTGAGCCAAGATCATGCCATTGCACTCCAGCCTGGGTGACAGGGCGAGACTCTATCTCAAAAAAAAAAAAGATAGAGCTTATGTGACCTGGAGTCAGATAGTAAATTCAGACTGCAGCTGGGTCACTTACCAGACATGTCCTTTTTGCTCTTTGAGCCTCACAAATGGGATAGTTGCAATGTTTACATTTTCAAAGTAAGCATAACCTGGCCTTGGGCCCAGCATAAAGCAACTGCACACTGGGCACCTCCTTCAGGATGCCCCTAGGTTCCTCCACCCAATTATCTGTCTTCTCTCTCCCACCCCAATTTTGCTACTTCTCTAGGCATCTGATTTTGTTGGTTGGATCCCCAACATCAAGCCAAGCACTTCTGAACATACTGATTCAAAAGAGAGGAAGAGAAAGCGAGAGCATGCTGGGTTCTGGCAGTGCTTGGAGTAGGGGGTGGGAGGAGGAGTATGGGGAAAGAGGGAGATCTGCAGCCCGTGACCAAAAAGGTGCCTGCACCTCCTCCTGGGTGAGGATTAGAGTTTATAGCTCACCTACCCACACCTACCTCGTCTCCTCTCAAAGAGAAGATATTATCTTATTTTACAGATTAAAACAAAGGCTGAAATGCAGTCTGTGAAAGCCCTGCTCTTGCTAGTGGGGTAATGACAAAGAGGTTTTGTTGTTGTTGTTGCTGTTGTTGCTTTTTGAAGATAGAGTCTCCCTCTGTCTCCCAGGCTGGAGTGCAGTGGCACGATCTTGGCTCATCGCTACCTCCTCCTCCTGGGTTCCAGCAGTTCTCCTGCCTTACCCTCCTAACTGGGATTACAGGTGCATGCTACCAGGCCCAGCTAATTTTTGTATTTTTAGTAGAGACAGGGTTTCACCATATTGGTCAGGCTGGTCTCAAACTCCTGACGTCATGATCCACCAAAGTGCTGGGATTACAGGCGTGAGCCACGGTGCCTGCCAACAAAGAGTTTGTACTCAGTAGTAGCTCAGTAAGTACTAAAAGGGCTGGACGTGGTGGCTCAAGCCTGTAATTCTTGGACTTTGGGAAGCCGAAGCGGATGGATCACTTGAGGCCAGGAGTTCAAGACCAGACTGGGCAACAAAACCTCCTCTCTATAAAAAATTAGGTGGGTATGGTGGTGTGTGCATGTAGTACAGCTACTCCGGAGGCTGACATGGGAGAGTCACTTAAGCCCAGGTGGTGGAGGTTGCAGTGAGCTAATTTATGTATTTTTTGAGCTAGGGTGTCCTCTGTTGCCCAGGCTATAATTCAGTGTTGTGAATGACAGCCTGGGCAACAGAGGACACCCTAGCTCAAAAAATACATAAGCCAAGCACAGTGGCTCATGCCTATAATCCCAGCACTTTGGGAGGCCGAGGCAGGCAGATCATAAGGACAGGAGATCGAGACCATCCTGGCTAACATAGTGAAACTGCCGTCTCTACTAAAATACAAAAAATTAGCCAGGCATGGTGGTGTGCACCTGTAATCCCAGCTACTCGGGAGGCTGAGGCAGGGGAATCGCTTGAATCCAGGAGGCAGCTGTTGCAGTGAGCCGAGATCATGCCACTGCACTCCACTCTGGCAACAGAGTGAGACTCTACCTCAAATAAATAAATAAATAAATAAATAAATAAATAAATAGATAGATAGATAGATAAATAAATTCTAAAAGGAGAGCAGGTGAATAAAAACCTGATAAAACTCTGGGTGGGCTGGACATGGTGGTGCCTGCCTCTAATCCCAGCACTTTGGGAGGATGAGGTGGGTGGATTACTTGAACCTAGGAGTTTGAGATCAGCCTGGGCAATTTAGCAAGACCCCTGTTTCTATTTTTATTTATTATTATTTTTTTTTATTAAAAAAAAAGACTCTGGGTAAAGTTTTGGTGAACTGGTAGGAAATATGTCAGGTGTGTAGTGGGTTGAAGAGTGAATAAAAGGTAAAGAAATAAGAAGTATGGGCTAGGTGCGGTGGCTCACACCTATAATTCCAGCACTTTGGAAGGCCAACATGGGTGGATCATGAGGTCAGGAGTTCAAGATCAGTCTGGCCAACATGGTGAAACCCTGTCTCGACTAAAAATACAAAAATTAGCTGGGTGTGGTGATATGCACCTGTAGTCCCAGCTACTTGGCAGGCAGAGGCAGAAGAATTGCTAGAACCCGGGAGGTAGAAGTTGCAGTGAGCTGAGATCGCCCCACTGTACTTCAGCCTAGGTGACAGAGCAAAACTCCATCTCAAAAAACAACAACAAAAAAGGAGGCCGGACAGAGTGGCACATGCCTGTAATCCCAGCACTTAGGAAGAGCGAGGTGGGCAGATCATGAGGTCAAGAGACTGAGACCATCCTGGCCAACATGGTGAAACCCTGCCTCTACTAAAAATGCAAAAATTAGCTGGGCATGGTAGCACGTGCCTGTAGTTCTAGCTACTCGGGAGGTTGAGGCAGGAGAATAGCCTGAACCTGGGAGGTGGAGGCTGCAGTGAGCCAAGATTATATCACTGCACTCCAGCCTGGGTGACAGAGCAAGACTCGGTCTCAAAACAACAGCAAAAACAACAACAAAAACAAAAACAGCCGGGTGCAGTGGCTCATGCCTGTAATCCCAGCACTTTAGGAGGCTGAGGTGGGTGGATCATGAGCTCAGGAGTTCGAGACCAATCTGGCCAGTATGGTGAAACCCCCGACTCTACTAAATATACAAAAAATTGGCCAGGCATAGTGGTATGCACCTGTAATCCCAGCTATTCAGCAGGCTGAGGCAGGAGAATTGCTTGAACCCAGGAAGTAGAGGTTGCAGTGAGCTGAGATTGTGCCATTGCACTTCAGCATGGGTGACGGGGCCGGGTGGGGGGTGGGGGGGGCGCGAGACTCCATTTCAGAAAACAACAACAAAACACCATAGAGCTATAGATTCCGATAGCTTGATTTGATTTATAGAAAATATGTTTGAAATGGCAAAGCCAGGTCCCATCATTAAATCCTTCATCAAGGCTGGGCACATGCCTATAGGCTCATGCCTATAATCCTAGCACTTTGGGAGGCCTAGGTGGGTAGATCACAAGAGGTCAGGAGTTGAAGACCAGCCTTACCAACATGGTGAAACCCCGTCTCTACTAAAAATACAAAAATTAGCTGGGCGTGGTGGCTGGCGCCTGTAGTCCCAGCTACTCAGGAGGCTGAGGCAGGAGAATCACTTGAACTTAGGAGGCAGAGGTTGCAGTGAGCCAAGATTGCACCACCGCACTCCAGCCTGGGTGACAGAGTGAGACTCCGTATAAAAAATAAAATAAAATAACATTTTTAACGTAACATTTTTTTGTTAATGGATGTGAGGGTTTTATGTTGCCCAGGCTGGCCTCAAACACGTACCCTTGCCTCCTCATGCTCCAGGACAACTGGCCTGAGCCACCATGGCTCCCGAAATACAAAAATTTTAAGTTCTGATCAGGTCTAGTTTTTCTGGTTTTTCTTTACTTTTTTTTTCTTTTTTTTGAGATAGGTTCTCACTTTGTTCTGTCACCCAGACTGGAGTGCAGTGACCTGATCTCAGCTCACTGTTTGCCCAATCTTCAAGGCTCAAGTGATCCTCCCACCTCAGCCTCCCTAGTAGTTGGATTACAGAGGCGCACCACCATGCCTGGCTGTTTTATACATATACATATATAATTTTTTTTTTTTTTAGACAGAGTCTCATACTATCACCTAGGCTGGAGTACAGTGGCGGGATCTCGGCTCACTGCAACCTCTGCTTCCCAGGTTCAAGTGATTCTCCTTGCCTCAGCCTCCTGAGTAGCAGGAATTACAGGTGCCGGCCACCACACCTGGCTAATTTTTTTGTATTTTTAGTAGAGATGGGGTTTCACTATATGGGCCAGGCTGGTCTCAAACTCCTGACCTCATGATCCACCTGCCTCGGCCTCCCAAAATACTTGGATAATAGGCATGAACCACCGTGCCTGCCCTTCATATATTTTTGTAGAGACAGAGTTTCATCATGTTGCTTAGGCTAGTCTCAAACTCCTGGGCTCAAGCGATCCACCTGCCTTAGCCTCCCAAAATGCTAGGACTGTAGGTGTGAGCCACCTATTTTTTCTTTTTACTTGTGCTTTTGGCATCATATCTAAGAAACTACTGACCAATACTCAATCATGAAGATTTACCCTTATGTTTTTTGCCAAGAGTTTTATAGTGTTAATTCTTACATTTAAGACTTTGCTCCATTTTGAATTAACTTATGTGAGGGAGGGGTTCAACTTCATTCTTTTGCATATCCTAACACCATTTGTTGAAAGAACTTTCTCCATTTAAATGGTCTTGGCACTGGTGACCACCAAAGCACAGGTTTATTTTTTGATTCTCAATCCTATTCCATTGATTTATATACCAATTTTTATGCCAATAACACACAGCCTTGATTGCTTGATTTTTGTTGTTGTTATTATTCATATCTGTGTCTTTCTTGCTGTCTATAATGGAAACACTAAGAGGTGAGGTGAGACTTCTTCTTCTTTTTTTTTTTGAGATGTAGTCTTGCTCTGCTGCCAAGGCTGGAGTGCAGGGGTAAGATCTCAGCTCACTGCAACCTCTGCCTCCCGGTTCAAACTATTCTCATGTCTCAGCCTCCTGAGTACCTGGGACTACAGGCACCCACCACCATGTCTGGCTAATTTTTGTATTTTTAGTAGAGATGAGGTTTCACCATATTGGCCAGGCTGGTCTCAAACTCCTGACCTTATGATCCATCCACCTCGGCCTCCCAAAGTGCTGGAATTACAGGCATGAGCCTGGCCGAGGTGAGAACGTCTTCACTGCTCTGTTCCCAATGCTTACAACAAGACCTGGTGCAGAAAAGGTGCTCAATGAATATTTTTGAATTGAATGAACAAATTCTTGAATGAGTACAGTGCTGTTCGGAAGAGGCCAATTGAGAGGGGAAGGTTGAAGTTACAAGACCAAGGAGATCACTGAGGCCAAGAAGGTACAGGATGTGTGGATGGGGTCACAGGTGAAAGCATGGCCCATGGACCAGAGGAGGAACACCTCAACCTGTGACACTGGAGGGAAAGGCAAACTGGAGCCTCAGCTCAGTTTTATATGGGAAAGGAAGGAAACTGAAGGAGGTCCCAGCCAGTGCCTCTGTTTTCTTAGAGAAGTGAGAAGAGAGATCATTAGCTGAGGTAGAAGGGAGGGGCTGTAGGCTCAGGGAAGCTGAAGACAACTGAATGACCTTGGGGCTCAGCCAGATCCCTCCAGTCACAGGTGGAAGGTATCCACTGGTTAGGCCCAACCATGGGCTGAAGTTGGGGGTAGTACCAGAGGAGGAGTCAAGGGGGGTTCTGGGAGGAGGGGTACCAGATGAAGAATAGAGCATGGCAAGGGTACAAAATATGTTCAGTTTTTTGTTTTTTTATTCTTTTTTGAGCCAGAGTCTCTCTCTATTGCCTAGGCTGGAGTGCAATGGCTCGATCTCAGCTCACTGAGATCTTTGCCTCTCAGGTTCAAGTGATTCTCCTGCCTCAGCCTCCAAAGTAGCTGGGATTACAGGCACATGCCACCACGCCCAGCTAATTGTTCAGGTTTTTTTACAGGTACCTTTTTCTTTTTTGAGACAGAGTCTCAATCTGTCACCCAGGCTGGAGTGCAGTGGCATAGTCTTGGCTCACTGCAACCTCTGCCTCCCGGGTTCAAGCAATTCTCCTGCCTCAACATCCTGAGTAGTTGGGATTACAGGCACCCGCCACCACGCCTGGCTAATATTGTGTATTTTTAGTAGAGACCGGGTTTCACCATGTTAGCCAGGCTGGTCTCCAACTCCTGATCTCAGTTGATTTCCCCGCCTGGGCCTCCAAAAGTGCTGGGAGTACAGGCGTGAGC
This sequence comes from Cheracebus regulus, assembly GCA_963574635.1. Classification (NCBI taxonomy): domain Eukaryota; kingdom Metazoa; phylum Chordata; class Mammalia; order Primates; family Pitheciidae; genus Cheracebus; species Cheracebus regulus. The sequence continues at coordinate 4,932 of CAUYQU010046452.1, read as the reverse complement.
CACCACACCTGGCAATATTTTTAAAACATACAGAGGGCGGGGCATGGTGGCTCATGCCTGTAATCCCAGTACTTTGGGAGGCCGACACGGGGGTCATGAGGTCAAGAGATCGAGATCATCCTGGCCACCATGTTGAAACTCCATCTCTACGCCAAATACAAAAATTAGTGTGCACCTGTAGTCCCAGCTACTTGGGAGGCTGAGGCAGGAGAATCACTTTAACCTGGGTTGCGGAGGTGGCAGTGAGCCAAGATTGTGCCACTGCACTCCAACCTGGTGACAGAGCGAGACACTATCTCAAAATAAATAAATAAATAGGCCAGGCACGGTGGTTTATGCCAGCACTTTGGGATTACAGGCAAACCAGTGAGCCAAGACTGTGCCATTGCACTCCAGCCTGGGCAACAAGAGCAAAACTCTGTCTCAAAAAAATAAATAAAATAAATAAATAAATAAATAAAAACATATGGAGAAACCCAGGTGCGTGGCTCATGCCTGTAATCCCAGCACTATGGGAAGCCCAGGAGAGTGGATTACTTAATGCCATGAGTTCGAGCCCAGCCTGGGCAACATGACTGAAACTCCATCGCTAATAAAAATGCAAAAATTGGCCAGTCATTTTGGCTCACGCCTGTAATCCCAGCACTTTGGGAGGGCAAGGCAGGTGGATCGTCCGAGGTCAGGAGTTCAAGACCAACCTGGTTGACATGGTGAAATCTTGTCTCTACTGAAAATACAGAATTTAGCCGGGGTGGCATGTGCCTATAATCTGAACTACTGGGGGGCTGAGGCAGGACGATCACTTGAACCTTGGAGGTGTGGGCCGCAGTGAGCTGAGATTGCACCACTGCAGTCCAGCCTGGGTGACAGAACAAAACTCCATCCCAAAAAACAAACAAAAATTAGCCGGGTGTGGTGCGGGGGGTGGGGGGGGGGGCGGGAGCGCCTGTAATCCCAGCTACTTGGGAGGCTGAGGCAGGAGAATCACTTGAACCCAGGGAGGTGGAGGTTGCAGTGAGCCAAGATCGCACCACTGCACTCCAGCATGGGCGACAGAGTGACACTCCATCTCAAAAAAAAAAAAAAAAAAAAAGCAGGAAAGTAAAAAAGAAAACTATAGCCAATACCACCTGGACTCAATATGTGTTAACATTTTGCAAATCTGCTTGGTAGATTTTTTTCTAAGCCGTTTCAAATTGAGTTACAGAAATCCAGATAATTCTTACCTACAACACTTAGTAAACTTCTCCAAAAAGAAAGACAGTCTTCTACATAACCATGATACCACCTAATAATAATTTGCTATGATCTAATGCCTTTCCATATTAAAATTTCCCTAAAATGTCTTTGGTAGATGGATCATACCCTGGTCCTTTTATCTCTTAAATCCGTATAATCTAGAATATCCCCCACCTAATGGGTTTTTTGTTTTGTTTTGTTTTTGAGACAGAGTCTTGCTTTGTCACCCACTGGAGTGAGACCTGAAACCCACTGACATCTGAGAATGAGCATCCCAGCCAGATGGGCATTTCCAGTGGAGTGAGCGTAAGAGAGAAACAGCAGGAAGACCACCTGAAGCTTGACAGTCAGCAACAGACCTGCTCTTCCCCTCTCCCAGACAGTAATCCCAGGCTCCTCCCCTGGAGAGTCAGTTGGTAGATCTAGAGTTGATACCAAGTACTCTGGAGGAAAATTGCAGAGGCCTTAAGTGATATGGCAGCTCCAGAATCAAAACTGGAAGTACAGGGATTGGATACTTCAAGGACAGATGCAGCTGGTGGCAAAAAGGCCTGTCTAATTAGCTGTATTAATAAGCCATGTATTAATGAGGAGTTGAGGGACGGTCCTCATGGTGGTGGCATTTCCAGTCTGGGTAGTGGCATTCCCAGGGAGAAAGCTAGGGGGGCAGCTGGGGAATTTAGGTCTAAGATGGACCCTGGGCCTCTGGCTGAGCACAGTCAGAACTGAAACTGAGCTGTAGTAAGAGAGAGGGCCCATCTGCCTCCTGCATCCCCAGCTTGTGGCAATGAGATCAGAAACACCCCTTGAACACCCAGCCACATGCTTGCCATGTGCTGACCCCACCTAGGAGACCTGTAAACTCTGTTCCTACCTGCAAATCCAGGCTCATCCCCTACAGGGTTCCCCTCACTCTCCACCCCTTGGCCACACTGGCTTCCTGCGGTTCCTTGATGCAGAAGCCCTTGCCCTGTTAGCCTGTCACTCTCTGTAATTTTGTGTGGTGGGCTTTTTTTTTTCTTTTTTTGAGTGGAGTCTCTCTCTCTCACCCAGGCTGGAGTGCAGTGGCACAATCTTGGCTCATTGCAACCTCTGCCTCCCACGTTCAAGCAATTCTCTGCCTCAGCGTCCCTAGTAGCTGGGACTACAGGCATGTGCCACCATGCCCAGCTAATTTTTGTATTTTTATTATTTTTTATTCATTTATTTTTATTTTATTATTTTTATTTGTAGAGATGGGGTTTCACCATGTTGGTCAGGATGGTCTTGATCTCCTGACCTCGTGATCCACCTGCCTCAGCCTCCCAAAGTGCTGGGATTACAGGCATGAGCCATCGCGCCTGGCCTGATTTTTGTATTTTTAGTAGAGATGGGGTTTCGCCATGTTGGCCAGGCTGGTCTCCAACTCCTGACCGCAGGTGATCAGCCCACCTTGGCCTCCCAAAGTGCTGGGATTACAGGCATGAGCCACCGCGCCTGGCATGGTCTTTAGAGTGCCCATTGCCTGAGCTGGTGTTGGAGAGGCAGCACTCTGTGAGGTTATGAGCACAGACACTGGCCCAGAAGGCGTGATTTCAACCCCTAGCTCTGCCACTTAATAGTGACCTTGGTCGCCGGGTGCGGTGGCTCACGCCTGTAATCCCAGCACTTTGGGAGGCTGAGGTGGGCGGATCACCTGAGGTCAGGAGTTCAAGACCAGCCTGACCAATATGGTGAAACCCCATCTTTAAAAAAAAAAAAGAAAAAGAAAAAAAAAAATTAAAAAAAAAAATAGTGACCTTGGGCAAATTATAGAACTTCTCTGTGCCTCTGTGATTGCTCTGTAAAGTGGGATTCTTTTTTTTTTTTTTTGAGATGGAGTCTGATTCTGTCACCCAGGCTGGAGTGCAGTGGCTCGATTTCATTGCAACCACCACCTCCCAGGTTCAAAGGATTCTTCTGCTTCAGCCTCCCAAGTAGCTAGGACTACAGAGATGCACCACAATACCTAGCTAATTTTTGTATTTTTAGTAGAGATAGGGTTTAGCCATGTTGGCTAGGCTGCTCTGAAACTCCTGACCTCCAGTGATCCACCCACCTCAGCTTCCCAAAGTGCTGGGATTACAGGTGTGAGCCACCACACCTGGCCTAAAGTGGGATTGTTGAGAGGTAATATGGAAGCGTACGACAGTATTTAGCACCTGGCAAGTCCTCCAACGGTTGTAGTCATGATCATTATTCTAGCAAGGTTCACACAGAGTTGGTGCATGGCAGCCTTCTAGCAAGATGTGTTTCAGTACATCCCTGTTGTGTTACAAACATTGCCACCTTATTGCTGGTGTTTTTCCTGATATAAATCCCATGGTTTCATATACTGTCCTACTACTGTTTCTGTATAGCTTAAATTTATCATTGTTACACCAAGTGAAGGATTGTGGGATTGGAAGACTAAAAAGGCATATGGTTATGCCCTTGTTAACAAGCAGTATAGATTCTAGTAAGGGGGAATAGGGGAAAAAAGCCTTAGTACAAGGCCTTGTGTGATGGGATTGTGAGTTCCTCAAGAGTAGGATTATCCACAATCATAAAAATTGTTACCAACGTGTTTTGGGAGCTCACAGTGTGCCAGGCACTAGACTTCACAATCTTCACAAAGATACTGAAGTAGGTATTAGTAGTCCCATTTTCTAGAAGAGGTATCAGAGATTCAATGAAATCAAACACTTGTCCTAGGTCATATGATAAGCAAGTAATTTTTCTTTTATTTTTTCCTTTTTTTAAACAGGGTCTTGCTCTGTCACCCAGGCTGGAGTGTAGTGGTGCAATCTCGGCTCACTGCAGTCTCCGCCTTCTGGGGTAAAGCGATCCTCCCACCTCAGCCTCACGAGTAGCTGGGATAACAGGCACATGCCGACACACTGCTAATTTTTGTATTTTTTGGTAGAGACGGGTTTTGCCATGTTACCCAGGCTGGCCTCAAACTCCTGAGCTCAAGCAATCTGCTCACCTTGGCCTCCCACAGTGTTGGGATTACAGGCGTGAGCCAGCGCACCCCACATTTATTTATCTATCTATCTATTTATTTATTTTTGAGGCAAGGTCTCACTCTTTCGCCCAGGCTGGAGCGCTGTGGCATGATCTCGGTTCACTGCAGCCCGCCCCTTCTTGCTCAACAATGATCCTCCCACCTTAGCCTCCGGAGTAGCTGGGACCACAGGCGCGCACCGCCATGCCCGGCTAACTTTTCTTTTTGAGACGGAATCTGTCGCTCAGGCTGAAGTGCAGTGGCGCCATCGTGGCTCAGTGCACCCTCAAACGCCCGGGCTCAAGTGATTCTCCCACTGGGCCTCCAGGGTAGCTGGGACTAGACGTACGTGCCACCATGCCCGGCTAATTTTTGTATTTTTAAGTAGAGATGCGGTTTCACCATGTTGCCCAGGCTGGTCTCAAACTCGTGAGCTAAAGCGATCCGCTCGCCTAGGCCTTCCAAAGTGCTGAGACTGCAGGCGTGAGCCACCGCGCCCAGCGGAGGAAGTAATTTCAGCTTGGTTCTGCTTGCCTCCAAAGCAGATTTGGATTTGGTTACAGTGGCACTGCTGGTGATCTGAAGCCAGACTTCAGTGAGATGAGGAGAAATATGAGGAAAAGGGTACAGGACAGTGGAGGGAAGGAGAGGCAAAGCCTGGTTGCAGGGGAGTTGAGACTTTTCTCTGC
>CAUYQU010046451.1:0-16059 GCA_963574635.1 Cheracebus regulus | reverse complement strand
TACTTCATTTATTTATTTCATTTTTGAGACAGAGTCTCACTCTATGGCCCAGGCTGGAGTTCAGCAGCATGATCTTGGCTCACTGCAACCTCTGTCTCCCAGATTCAAGTGATTCTCCTGCCTCAGCCTCCTGAGTAGCTGGACTACAGGTGCCCGCTACTACACCCAACTAATTTTTATATTTTTAGTAGAGACAGGGTAACACCATATTGGCCAGGCTGGTTTCAAACTCCTAAGATCAAGTGATCCACCCACCTTGGCCTTTCAAAGTGTGGGGATTAACGGCATGAGCCATTGCACTAGACTGGAAGACTTGTTTTAAATTAGCTGAAGGAAGTACCAATACCTATGCTTGAAGAAAACAGAGATGGCAGGAAAGGTGGTTTGGTAAATGGTTTTGGAAGCAGTTGAGGTAGATATGAGGATGGCACAGAGGGTTAAATTAAAGATGTAGAGAATACATCTTTTGAAGCAAAGTTAAGGATAACTTGAGGAAACACTGGTTTCAGTGGGGAATACAATGTTTCTCTCAGAGGACTGGCAAAGTAATGGGCAGCTCTAGTGACAGAAATGTTAAGAAAGGAGAAAGAGAGTAAGTCGAAAAGTACTCTTAGATTCCCAGTCATGTTGAACAATGCCATAGTCTTTTATTTTCCCGACAAGAAAGCTGACAGGCTGGTGGTGAAATGATGAACAATTTAGTCTTTGTTATGTTTAACACAATTATCAAAGGCCACACAGTGTTTTCAATATCCTAAACCACACAGGATTGGATTGGCAGGCAGAGGTGTCTGCCATCGCAGGTGCTGTCGTCAGTATTACTGCTGTTATTTGAATTGAGATTGGTATCATATTGTCTCATGCATCAGGAAAGACTTGAAGGTTTTTGGCTTTTTTTTTTTTTTCGAGGCAAGCTTTTTAGTTAACTTGCATCTCATTATGTTTAGGTCATTAGTTTATTTAGCATAGTTCCTATCTTACCACAAGTAACACTGCCTTGTGTTGTTATAATGTACTCTTTTAAACATTAATTTATTTTGGGAATTATCTCATTAAGCCTTTTATTGGAATTTCTAGGCAATACAGTTTAATTACCATAACAATAATTTTTGTTACCTTTATATTATTAATCTATTTCACCCTCAATAATAAAATTTTGTTGACTTTAGCATCTAGTAAATCACTGCAAGTATTTAAATCATTTCCCGAGAGGCTAAACTCCAGCATTGCACATAAATTCTTTTTACAAAAATAATAATAATAATTTTTAATTGTTTTTAAATTGATAAAATACTGTGCTGATTTTTATACAGATTAAATGAATTAGTAACTTGAACTTTCTAACCTTCCTTACAGCAGAGTTCACTTGGATCCCCAGATCCAGTAACTTCTGAAAAAATTTAACATTTTTCCTCCAGGATTCTTTATTAACAGGATTCACAGACATAACTAGCATCACAGGGCACTGGAGTTAAAGTTCTGATTTTGCAATTAAAGCTAAAACAACAAACAAATAACATTTGTATGTATGCATTTTCTAATTTTAAGTGTAAAATAGTTAATAGCTAGCTTAAAATATAACATTTCCCCATAATTAAAGTGTACAAAACGGTAACTTTTTACAGAAAACTAGAGCTACTCTCAGCTAATCTCAAAAAGCAGAAACAAATTAGTAGAATAGAATATATGAACAAATGTGTATACACAATGACTTAAATTACCTCTCTTCTTCTCGAACCCACACTGGAGTTTTGGGAATTTGTGCTTCAAAAAACTTAGATGCTTGATAACAAAAATTGCTGCAAAAAGACTGAAAAGAACATTATAAATCTTGTTTTTTTTTTTCTTATTGTGAAACATTACCTACATACAGTTGACAGTATAAAATACAAATGTATAGTTCAAAGCATAAAATGGAAACCTACAAGTCTACCACCCGAGGTAAGAAATAAGGTACAGAACCTTTGAAGGCTTCTATGCGCCCCTTCCCAACTGCACCACCCTCCACATTCCCCAGAAGTAACCCCTATCATACAACTGGTGTTAATCATTCCCTCATTTCCCTTCGGTTTTAGCACCTGTATACATATCCCTATTAAAAAATATTCAGTTTTGCCTATTTTTAAACTTTTTTTAATGGAATAATATTGTTATACATTTTTATCTTCCTTCATTTATTAAATTTTATTTTTTTAGAAACAGGGTCTCACTCTGTTGTCCAGGCTTCAGTGCAGTGACACAATCATAGCTCACTGTAGCCTCTATCTCCTGGGCTCAAGCAATCCTCTGGCCTCAGCCTCCTGAGTAGCTGGGACTATAGGCGTGCCACCACACCTGGCTATTTTATTTTTTTATAGAGATAGGGTCTCGATTTGTTGTCCAGGCTAGTCTTGAATTCCTGGCCTCAAGTGATCTTTCCTCCCTGGCCTTCCAAAGTGCTGGAATTATAGGTGTGAGCCACCATACCCAGCCACTTCTTTTGTTTAAAATTATGTTTTTAAGATTCATTCAGGTAGTTATATCTTACTTATTTTCACTGTGTATTACATTCCCTTGTGTTAGTATATTACACTTTACCATTTAAAGACAACTGAGTTGTTTGTAATTTTTTTGCTATCACTACAATGTTACTATAAACATTTTTTTACAATTAAACCATTTTTTAAATTGTGGTAAAATATACATAATATGAAAATTATCATCGTAACCATTTTTAAGTGTATAGCATAGTGTCACCAGGTGCCAGGCTGGAGTGCAGTGGTGTGATCTTGGCTCACTGCAACCTCTGCCTCCTGGGTTCAAGAAATTCTCCTGCCTCAGCCTCCTGAGTAGGTGAGACTACAGGTGCGTGCCACCAAGCCCAGCTAATTTTTAGTAGAGACAGGGTTTCACCACGTTGGCCAGGATGGTCTCGATTTCTTGACCTCGTGATCCACCTGCCTTGGCCTCCCAAAGTGCTGGGATTACAGGTGTGAGCCACCGCGCCTGGCCTAGAACTCTTGCTTTATCTTACAAAACTGAAACCCTATACACTAACTTCCCATTCCCACCTTTGTTGATGATCATTCTACTTTCTGTCTCTATTAATTTGACACCTTTAGGTACCTCACATAAGTGAAAGTATACAGTATTTGTCCTTTTGTGCTGGCTTATTTCACTTACCATGTTATCTTCAAGGTTCATCTACCTGTTAGCATGTGTCAGAATTTCCTTCCTTTTTTAAGGCAAATATTCCATTGTGTGTATATATCACATTGTTTATCCAGCTATGAACATTTTTATACATATATACTGGTATACATGTGTAAGAATTTCTTTAGGGTATATACCAAGGAATAGAAAGATTTAATTATAGAGAATGTGCAAAGTTGACTTTACCAGACAAATGCAAACCGTTTCTCAAAAAGGCTGTACCAGTTTTCATTCCCATTAGTTGCAAAAAGATTTCCTAATATTTGCAATTTTGTGGGCTGTGAAAACATAACTCAATGTGATTTTGCTATTTCTCTGATTACTGATAAGATTGAGCATCTTTTCATATGTTTATTAGCCATTCAAGTTCCTTGTATAAATTTTTCTATTAGTTTGTTGGTCTTTTTCTTATAGATTATATATTCTAGATATAATTCTATGGTCAGTTATACATGGGAAATAATAACATTCTGATTTGTGGCTTCTCTTTTCATTCTTTTTTTTGGAACTTCTGATGAACAAAAGTTTTACATTTTAATATAGAAATATTTATCAGTTTCTCCTCTTTGGTCTACAATTTTCCCTCTTATTTTATAAAGTCTCTGTACCCCAAGTTTATATCTTCCCATATTTTTTTTCTGGAGACAATGTCCCATTCTGAGGCCCAGGCTGAAGCTGACGTGCAGTGGCATGATCTTGACCCACTGCAACCTCTGCCTCCCAGATTCAAGTGATTCACGTGCCTCAGCCTCCTGAGCTGGGACTACAGGTGCATATCACCACATCCAGCTGACTTTAGTACTTTCTGTAGAAACAGGGTTTCGCCATTGCCTAGGCTAGCCTTGAACTCCTTGAGCTCAGATAATCTGCCCACCTTGGCCTTCCAAATGCTAGGATTGTAGGGATGAGCCACTGCGCTCAGCCTCTCCCACACTGTCCTCAAAAACAATCTCCTTTTACATTTATGTCTTTAATCTACCTAAAAGTGATCTGTGCATATAGCCTGAGATAGGCATCAATTTTCATTTTTTCCATTTGTATAACTAATTGTGCCTGTATAATTTATTGAAAAATCCATCCTTTCTTTACTGATCTACAATACTCCCAATCACAAATAGCAACTGTCTACAAATGTGGTTAGTCTGTTACTGACTCTCTATTCTGTTCCATGATTTATTCACTTAGATTTGTACTAATATGCACTTTTAACTTTTAAATGTTCAAGTCTTACTGAAAGCTTAAGCAAAAAATTTAATACCTTGACTGAAATTTTTACAAATAAAACCAAACTTTTAACATCTTTATTTTCTAACCAGTAAGATTTTAAACAATTACTTTTAGAATCCTGTTTAGTTTCATTAAAAATTAATTGCCATTCCTTGTTAGGATAGTGGTTAGTAAAGAAAAAAATGAATTGCCATAATGAAAGCCTTTAAACTCACCTTTCTTTCAGTAATATCATAGACTTTATTGGTTTTGGCAGAAATTTTATATTTCTGTTTTGGTACCTAAAGAAAAGAAAGTACAACTTACAAAAGAATCCAGATAATACACATGAATCTTATGTTACAAGATTAAGTCATCTACATATCGTATCATTGGCTAATCCATGCCATTAGTTCGTGACTTTAGGTTTCATTTCTTGTTCTTACAACAAAGTACTTTGCTAAATGAAAATAATAAAAGCCTATATTTAAAAAGAAAATGAATTACTTACAATTTCCAGCTTCTTCTGACATAAAGGATAACCACAGAGTTTGACAATAGAACGTTCATCCACGACATCACTGTAGTGAGCAGGTGTAATGAACTTCCCCTATAATGAAATGAGAGGGTTATTTCTTCCTGGATTAATAGAAAAGTTCATTTATCAGCTCTCTAAGCCTCAGCCATCTTATCTGAAAACACAGAAATTACAATAGTACCCTCCTCTTAAGTTAGAGGTTAGAATTAGAGGAGAAAATAAAGCAAAATCACTTAGAGAAGTGCTCAACATATAGTAAGCATTCAAAAAATGTTATTACTTTAAAAATTTCTGCCATGGTAGTCTCTGCATCTTTGTAGTTTATATAGTTAAATGAAGTGATTCTGAGACAGGAGAAGGAAATGGTGCTATAGCTATACCAAAGCTAAATGATAACCGTTATCTTTTATTTTTTAAAAAATAAACTAAATCACAAAGTAATAAAATGTTACGTATTTTTTAAAGCATAATCTTTAAAAAGAAAGTATTTCAAAGGTGTCATTGTGACTCCTGAACACATTTTGTGCAAATTCTTCCTACTTCTGAAAAACCTCTACAGAGTGGTGAGGTGATGGTTATAAGCTAACATCAAATATTTTCCTTTTACAGCTTCATGATCAAATAATCTCGATTCTTGTTTCATAACTTTGAGATCTTTTAATAAGTTTTTATATTTTCACAGGGACTAAAATACTTTTTGAGAGTGATGTAAGTTTTATGTTTCAAATGAAGCATATTTGCCTTTGTCTTTTTTGGTGTCATCATAGATTCTGATGCAGTTAGCTGTGTCAATTAAAATATGAATTGTCAGCTGGGCGTGGTGGCTCATGTCTGTAATCCCAGCACTTTGAGAGGTCAAGGCAGGTGAATCATGAGGTCAGGAGATTAAGACCAGCCTGGCCAACATGGTGAAACCATCTCTACTAAAAACATAAAAATTGGCTGGGTGTGGTGGCATGTGCCTGTAATTCCATCTACTCAGAAGGCTGAGGCAGGAGAATCTCTTAAACCAGGGAGCTGGAGATTACAGTGGGCCATGATTACGCCACTGCACTCCAGCCTGGCAACAGAGGGAGACTCTGTCTTGAAAAAAAAAAAAAAGAATTGCCATGTTCATATTTCTATTTAGAAAAAGATCTATGAACCATACTAGAAGTGTTTTTGAAATAGAAGCTCTGAGTTTTTATTTGTCCTCTTAAGGATTACGAGAATATAAAAGAAATTTTCCATTCAAAATTTTAATGTAGTAAAGCTGTTTAAAATTTTTTTTATTCTCAAAGTTTTATTTAGACAGGGTCTTGCTGTGCTGTCCAGGCTGGTCTCAAACTCCTGGGCTCAAGCAATCCTACCACCTTGGCTTCCCACAGTGCTGGGATTATAGGCATGAGCCACTATGCCCGGCCTAAAAAAATTTAATGCAGACTATAATTCTCCCATTTTATGTTAAATCATAAATAATCTATATTTCAGGTTTTTAAAATATCAAAATTGATGAAATTATACTGACAAGAATAATATTCTTTTACTTAAAATAGCGCAACACAATATGAAAATTGGCATTGCAATCACTAGAACTGAAGAATATCAAGTGATATTAGCAGACTGGTTAAAAGAACTACAACTAAGAGTAAAATATACTTGCTTTTTCTTTTTTTTTCCTCCCCATCCTCATTTTTCTTTTTTTCTGTTTATTAGAGTCTCACTCTTGTCGCCCAGGCTGGAGTGCAGTGGTGTGATCTCAGCTCATTGCACCTCTTGCCTCCTGAGTTCAAGCAATTCTCATGCTTAGCCTCCTGAGTAGCTGGGATTATAGGTATGAGCCACTACACCTGGCTAATTTTGTATTTTTAGTAGAGACGGGGGTCTCACCATGTTGGCCAGGCTGATCTCAAACTCCTGACTTCAAGTGATCCACCCATCTTGGCCTCCCAAAGTGCTGGGATTACAGACATGAGCCACTGTGCCCGGCCTCTTTTTTCTTTTTAATTGTGTTTATATTTAATTCTTTATATTTGTAGGGTAGTATGTGATGTTTTAACACATGTATATGCTGAGCATATCAGGCTAATTAACATATCCATCACCTCACATCTTTATCATTTCTTTGTGATGAGAACATTTAAAATCTACTTATTAATTTTGAAATATACATAACCTATCATCACCTTATTACATACTTGTTATTTTTCATTTGTGTATTTTAAAGTCATTATACAAGGAATGCATGATAGCTGTTTATTTTTAAATGCATGAATTATATAGATTGTTATCTGCATCTAATGTCTAAGAACAAATTCAAAGATTTTAATAATGCAAAGAAGTTTTATGTTGCACAGATTTAAAGTTGTTATACTATCAAACTAATAATTTGTCAATTTAACACATACACACTCCATTAGGAATTCTTCTGTAATATTCTCTTCTAAAAGCTGTTCAACAATATGTAGAGCTTTTCTCTCAAATTCAATCTTCTTTTTCACAGTTGCTTCTAGTTCTGCTTTCCTAAAATTTGAAAGAGAAAGTTAACCTACTTATAAGCTTCATCATGTCCAATATTCCATGTTTTAAAATACAACACTAACCTACCTCACTATTTTGTCACTTAAATTTATATATATTAAAAAGTTTTTTTTGAATAAAAATATTTACTTCTTTTTAATTGTAGAGACGAGGTCTCACTATGTTGCCCAGACTGGTCTCAAGCTCCGGGCCTCAAGTGATACCCCCACCTCAGCCTCCCAAAGCACTGGGATTATAGGTATGAGCCACCATATCCAGCCAATTTTCTAGTTTCTAATGCTGTTACTTTTGATCTGATACTTTTTCAAAAAGGAAACAAGTTACTTTTTGCATTGCACATACAGAAGTCTTTATACACATGGTCACCTCTGGCTGGAGGTCTCTCCTCACTACTGGTTGTCTGGTTAATGTCTACTTGGCATGCAGGTCTCAGCTTAAGGCTTTCCCTAAAAACTCACAGCCAACCTCCCTGCCACCCACCTCTATCTAAATTAGACTTTTGTTATTCCTTCTCATAACATCACAGTCTTTTCCTTCATAGTGCTTATCACAATTTGTAATTATGTATTTGTTTATGTTAATTAACTAATTATTTATTCCTCTGTTCCACTAGGTAAGAACTGTGTCTATTCTGTTCAACATATCTTCAGAGCCTAACACAGGTCTGGCATATCTTATACTCAGTAAATAATTTTTGAAATAATGACTAAATTAGACAAAAGTCAATATAAGATTAGTGAGTCTTCACAAAATGAAAATCATAGCTATATACTAATCCCCTTCAGATTCTTCTACTCCTCTTCTGGAAAACTTTGTGTGATAAGTGGTAATGTCTTGCCTTTTTAGAACCGGAACTAGTACACGATAACTTTTTGATGAAAATCTGGACTTGATCTAACAAAGGACAGAAAAGGTTTCTTGGAGTGATAGAGAAACTTGTAGAGTGAGTCTCTGGCATATAAAGCAATAAAAGGAGAGTATACCTGAAGAGGTGAAAAACAAACACCTTCTTTTTTTTTTCAGAGATGGAGTCTTGCTCTGTCGCCCAAGGTGGAGTGTAGTGGCGCAATCTTGGCTCACTGCAACCTCCGCTTCCGGGGTTCAAGCAATTCGCCTGCCTCAGCCTCCCAAGTAGCTGGGATGACAGGCGTACGCTACCACGCCCGACTAATTTCTTTTGTAGATTAGAAATCTACAGAAGAAATCTAGAGAGGCGGTTTCACCGTGTTACCAAGGCTGTCTTGAACTCCTGAGCTCAGGTAATCCGCCCGCCTCGGCCTCCCAAAGTGCTAGGATTACAGGTGTGAGCCACAGCGTCCAGTCACAGACACCTACAGACACTCATGCCTTCACTAGCAGTCTGAGTGCTCAGTTTGGTTTTCTTAAAGCCTAGAATAGATGTATGTAACAGTCTATGTGAGAATTTATAGGCCTTCCCAGATCTTTCTCTTCCTTCTCAGAATTTTATCTCTAAAAAAAAAGGTAACCATTATTGTTTTAAAACTGGTTCAAGTAATATGAAATAAGTAGATCTGTCAATGTAGTTGTCCATATAGCTGTCATACCTTTTAGAAGCATCTTCTTGTTTCAAAGTACTTGTCTGTTTAGTACCTACAATAAAAATACAGTCATGTGCCATATAATGACATTTCTATAAATGATGGACTGCATACAGACAGCGGTCTAAGCTAATAATACTGTATTTTTACTGTACCTTTTCTATGTTTAGATATACAAATACTGTTGTGTTACAATTGCTTACAGTACTTAGTACAGTAACATCCTGTGCAGTTTGTAGCCTGGGAGCAATAGGCTTGTACCACATAACCTAGCGTGTAGTAGGCTATACCATCCAGGTTTGTGTAAGTGCACTCTATGATGGTCACACAAGGATGAAATCGCCTAATAACGCATTTCTCAAAATGCATCCCCGCAGTTAAGCCACACATGGCGGCAGTAGGTCAAGTGTACACAAACACATTAGGTGCAAGATAGTGCAAAAAGACAAACTTTTTTTCTTTTCCATGTATTTTATGCCCAATCGTGTGTAAATCAAAATGAAATAGGATGGAAATGCAGTTTTTGCAAATTGATTACTAATTTTTCTTGGTTAAAATGTTTCTCTTTGGGGATTTAATTTTCTCCTCCAGCATAGTTGCTTAACTAACCACTCCTGAAAAATCTGAGATCTGGGTACGTTTAAGGGTGAACTTCTCTCTGTCCGCCAAACATCCTCTCTCGGGTAAAAGGGGAGTCCGACACCTCAAAGAACCCGGCACGCAAGCAGTCTGGAAAGGAGGAAAGGTCCTAGGTTCAAGGCCAGCTAGTCACTTGCCCCGAACCCCGGGCACTCCAGGCCTGGGTTCCCGGCACCTCCACTGTCCTTTCTCTCAGAGTGCCACATCCCTCGTGAGGGAAATCTTAGAACACTGGTGTAAAGGGGTGAGGGCCGGCCGGGAGATCTTTTTCAGGAAGTGCGAGCACCGCGGTGGGAAGCTTTCGGCCTTCTCTACCTGGGAGAACCCCTACCCTGAAGCAGTCTTTCAGAAGCTCCGGCGCACTGGTTTGGAACTCGACCGGGGTCCAGCTTTCAGGGCCCAAAAGTGGGAAGAGATCCTTGCTCCTACCTGCGGCGTTTCGAGAGCGGCGGGGAGCCCCGGCCTTGCGGCCTGCGGAATGCGAACCTGCGCAGTCCGCCATGCGGGAAAGCAGCCTGCGGGACTGGGATCGGATCCGGCGTCTCCTCCTGAGGCCCCGCCTCCCTACGCATAGCGCGGGGCGGACCCGGCTGGCGCGGGGCGGGGCCAGAAGAGCAGCCAAGTCGGCCCGAGGAGGTGGCGGCGCCTGGGAGAGGCTAGGGACCTGGCCGGTAAGTGGAGTCTTGGAGGGGTTCCGGGTGGCCAGGGCTCGCGGTTGGCTGTGAACCGTGGCGGACTTGGTGCCGTAGGCCGACTAGGCCACTTGAGGTGGTGGAGCCTGCCCACCTAGGCGAGCAGGAATCGGAAGACATGGCTTCCTCTGATGCCGCCCGCACACGCGTTGCCCGGAGAACCGGGCTGACCTGCGCTCCTAATGAGGGCTTCTTCTGCCGGGAGAAGCAATGGTCTCTTCCTGAACGCCGCTGATTACCTTGTCTCCGTGTGATAAATACAGTGATTTCACTAAATGGATTGATTACTTTGGGGACTGCAGTTCCTAGAGAGAAACGGGAGGGAGGACATCTGAACTTTTACCCCCTGTGGGTAACTTGTGTTGCACCCCAATTTTTGTAAGGTGAGACATTAAAAAATAAAAAAATCCCCTAATGATTAGGATTTTGATTTCAGGTCCACCTTTTGGAAAAAATTTTTTCAGAAAATAAATACTTTGCCTTTTAAAAGCCCTTTAGTCCGTATTTGCCTCGCCTCTTGGGAGTGCTCGAGAGGGTTTTCTTTCCCTTCCAAGTAGCTTTCAAAACTGTGCTCCTAGAAAACTTGAAAGGTGCAATAAAGGCTTCTGAAAAAACACTTTATTTTCTTAGGCTAAGATACTAAGATTCAGTAATAACATTTTAACTTTAAAACTGCATTTTCTCCTACCATGCTGTGGGACTAAACAGAACAACAAAAACTTTATATTTTCTTTATTTAGTAATAATTTATCACACTGAAACATAACTTTTGAATACTTTACTGTAATATCACAGATCGCTAACTGTGTTTTGTATTTGTAGATTTTAGCATCGAAACTAGGAAAAATAGTAATGGCTGTAGAGGAACTTCAGTCCATAATAAAGAGATGTGTAAGTATGTTTTTTATTATTTTTGTAAAATTAAATGCCTTTCAAAATATGGGAAGGGCACAGATTGTTTTTCATTATATTTGTGGTCACTCAAATTGTTTATCTTCTTTAATCCTTGCTTTTTTTGACCTGTAAAGAGCATGGTGGGGGAGGCAGATTGGATTATGTCTCCAGGTGACATACTTATCTAAATAACCTTTTACATTTTAATTCTGATCCACAGATTTCATTGGTACACTAGATTTCAAGGTCATTTATTAAAGTATTTATTCGGGTAATCCTAATTTTGATAACAAGTGTTATTTATGTTACATTTATCTAGAATTTAAACTTCTTTTTTAATAGATAAATCAAGAAGTTACTGTGTTTAATTTTTACTTGCATACACATTTTTTTGTTTGTTTCTTTTGTTTTTACCAGCAAATCCTAGAAGAGCAAGACTTTAAAGAAGAAGATTTTGGCCTATTTCAGTTAGCTGGACAAAAATGTATAGAAGAAGGGCACATAGACCAGCTATTAGAAATTATTCAAAATGAAAAGAATAAGGTACGTACAATCTTGGTGTTTACTTTTCAGTCTTGGGAAGAGAATAATTACATGATGCTATTCATCCAGTCAATTTATTCATCAAACATTTAAGAATCTGCTTATATTTTCACAATAGGGAACTGAAAACAAAAAAAGAATTGCAAATATTTAGGCCGGGCACAGTGGGTCACGGTTGTAATCTCAGCACTATGGGAGGCCAAGGCAGGCAGATCACTTGGGCCCAGGAGTTTGAGACCAGCTTGGACAACAGAGTAAGACTCTTGTTTCAGGAAAAAAAAAAAGAAGAAGAAGAAATATTCGATTACTTGAAGGTGCTTACAGTCTAGTCAAACAGATAAACGTGTAAACAACTAACAATATGAGGCAAAATAAATAAGTGCTGTAGTAGAAGTAAAGAGATTTTAGAAGGAATAGAATTACTTCTGGGTTAGGGAGTCCAAAACTGGTGTTTGAGTCATTAATTTACATTAAGAAATATACATATCAAACAGGCTAAATATTCATTTTGGGTGATCAGCCCATTCTCCTCCACCCAAAAGTGTATGGAAAACCAAATTTTAATTTAAACAGTATTTTGTGTGCATAGAATTGGAAAAGGAGAAGAACTGTGTGTCATACTAGCCAGTATCATCCAGTTACAATAGTTTGAGAAATCATTCTCCACTATAGAAAAGGATCTTATTTGTGGATCAGGAATAACTTTTTCTTGGGACACTATGTTGGCAACACCCTGCCAAATTTTGTGTCTTTGGACACTCATTATAAGGAAGACTGCTATTGTTTCGCTCTGTGTCCTCATCCAAATCTCACTTTGTATTGTAATAATCCTTATGTGTCAAGGGTAGGACCAGGTGGAGGTAATTGAATCATGGGGGTGGTTTCCCCCATGTGTCTCATGGTAGTGAGTGAGTTCTAAGATCTGAAGCATCTGGCATTTCCCGTGCCGACACTCAGTCTCTCCTGCTGCCCTGTGAAGAGGTGCCTTCCACCATGATTGTAATTTTCCTTCCTGAGGCCTCCCTAGCCATGTGGAACTGCACGTCTGTTAAACCTCTTTTCTTTAAAAATTACCCAGTCCTGATTATTTCTTCATAGCAGCATGAGAACAGACCAATACAAAGACCATCTTCGTTCTAGATACATACTCTTTCTTCATTTGCAGTGCTATTTATTTATCAAAAATTTTCATTCTTGATATCATAGTGTAGTCATGTTGACCTGTGTTTCTGTCCAGGGAATCTTGATTAGATTTGGGGGATTTCTAAAACTTTTTAGTCATTGTTATAGAATCTCTTAGTAGTTCAAATGGCTTATTTCTTTTTTATTTTTTATTAAAATAACTAGGACATTCTATTTAATTTTGTTTTTCATACATGTTTATGATAACTTTGTAACCCCCCATATAATAAATTTTATGTTTTTTAAACTCTTGATTTTTTTTCTAATTTCATTCTTAGAGGATAACCTTTGAAAGCAATTAGCTTTTAGCTAATAATAAAAAAATTAATAACTACTAATATTTATTGAGTATTTACATGTACCAGATGCTGTCTTTAGTCCTTTACATTTATTAACTTAGTCTCTCCAAAGTCTCAGAAGGTAGGTGTTCATTTTGACTGAAAGTTTAAATGACTTTCTCAAAAGTAAGTCAGCTTTTATGAGACATCCAAGATTCAGACCTGTGTAGCATGGTTTTGGAGCTCCTAACCACTCTGCTGTACCTCTGGTTAGTGCTGTACAGCATATGGTTTGAGGGTAAAATACAGGGAATTGGTTGACTGAGAGCGTAAGGGGTCAAAAATGTCTGGGTTTCTAACCTCTGAAAGGATAATATATGATAACGTGAATAGAAAAAGGCAACCTAAGTAGAGGGAAAAGTTTCCTGAAGGAACACAAGTGAGTCGCCTTTTAGAAATTTTCAGTTTAAGTGCAGCAGGCAATTGGAAAATAAGGTTTTGAGCTCAGCAGAGATATAGGAATTAAGATGTAGATCTCTGAGACATGTATCTGTGAGACTTTAATTACCTAAAGATTAGATAATTGAGGGAGAAAAAACCAAGAATTTACCTGAGTTCACAGAAAAGGGGCACGAGAAAAGAGCCCCAGGATTCCACCTTGAGGAATTTAAGAAACAGGTAGAGAGAAGAGGCCTGCCAAAGAGATGAGGATCAGCACCATATCAGTGAGGCAGAAGGAAAAGGGAAGTATAAACTAATTATTTTTCAGACATTGCGTACCTCACTGTTTTATCTTTAGCATACGTTTGAATAGCTAACAGGATAGATTTAAACATGGTGAGGCTTAGTCTTAATAGTTTGAGAATCACCTCTGTAATGTCTGGTCAGCTAAATGCAGAGGTTTAGATATTGATAAGACATTGTTCAAAACTAACTACAGGCCAAGGTACAGTAGTTCACGCCTATAATCCCAGCACTTTAGGCCAAGGAGGGTGGATCACTTGAGGTCAGGAGTTCTATACCAGCCTAGCCAACACGGTGAAATCCCGTCTCTACCAAAATAATGCAACAATTAGCCAGACATGATGGCACATCCCTGTAATCCCAGCTACTCTGAGACCAAGGTGGGAGAATTGCTTGAACTCGGAAGGTAGAGGCTGCAGTTAGCCAAGATTGCAACACTGCACTCCAGCCTGGGAGACAGAGTGAGACCCCAGCTCAACAACAACGACAACAAGAAGCTGGCTACAATTTAATTTTCTTGCCAGATGACACTATCAAGATGACCAAGATTTACTATTACCTTCAACTCTAAGAGTGAATTAAAGAAAAGTGATAAAAAGATTTACTATTAACTGCTTTGCGAGAGACCATTCACATACCTTTTGTTACAGTATATTATAATTGTTGTAGTTTCTGTTAATCTCTTAATTTATAAGTTAAACTTTGTCACAGATATGCATGTATAGTATTTATATATAGCATTTGGTACTATTCATGGTTTCAGCATCCACTGGGGGTCTTGGAATGTACCCCCTGCAGATAAGTGGGGAGACTACAATATCCTATACACTATTGTCTTAGAAGATTGGAGTCAAGATGAGGTATTATAGGTATCGTTTTGTCTTCTTGCTAGGTCAGCTTTAAAAAAAATTCTAATTTTTGTGGGTACATGAGATGTTTTGATACAGACATGTGATGTGTAATAATAATATCATGGAGAATGGGATATCTATCCCCTCAAGCATTTATCCTTTGTGTTACAAACAATTTAATTATACTTATTTAGTTATTTTTAAATGTACAATTAGTTATTGACTATAGTCATCCTGTTGTACTATCAAATAGTAGGTCTTATTCATTACTTGTAACTGGTTTTTTTTTGGCACCTATTAGCCATCTCCTCTGTCTCCCACCACTATTCCCAGCCTCTAATAACCATCCTTCTACTCTCTATGTCCATGAGTTAAGTTGCTTTGATTTTCAGATCCCACAAATAAGTGAGAACATTCAATGTTTTTCTGTGCCTGACTTATTTCACTTAACATCATGGTCTACAGGTTCATTCATGTTATTGCAAATGACAGGATGTCATTCTTTTTCTTTTTTTTCATTTTTGTTATTTTTTATTGCATTTTAGGTTTTGGGGTACAAGTGAAGAACATACAATATTGTTGCATAGGTACACACATGGCAGTGTGATTTGCTGCCTTCTTCCCCATCACCTATATCTGGCATTTCTCCCCATGCTATCTCTCCCTAACTCCCCACCCACCGCTGTCCCTCCCCTATTTCCCCCTGACAGACCCCAGTGTGTGATGCTCCCCTCCCTGTGTCCATGTGTTCTCATTGTTCAACACCCATCTATGAGTGAGAACATGCGGTGTTTGATTTTCTGTTCTTGTGTCAGTTTCCTGAGAATGGTTTCCAGGTTCATCCATGTCCCTACAGAGGACACGAACTCATGTATTTTTATGGCTGCATAGCATTCCATGGTGTATATGTGCCACATTTTCCCTTCCAGTCTATCATCGATGGGCATTTGGGTTGGTTCCAGGTCTTTGCTATTGTAAACAGTGATGCAATGAACATTCATGTGCATGTGTCCTTATAGTAGAATGATTTATAATTGTTTGATATATACCCAGTAATGGGATTGCTGGGTCAAATGGAATTTCTATTTCTATGTCCTTGAGGAATCGCCACACTGTCTTCCACAATGGTTGAACTAATTTGCACTCCCACCAACAGTGTAAAAGTGTTCCTATTTCTCCACATCCTCTCCAGCATCTGTTGTCTCCCGATTTTTTAATGAT
>CAUYQU010046450.1:0-106888 GCA_963574635.1 Cheracebus regulus | reverse complement strand
GTATGTAGAGGATATGGGATCAAAACGCTATTTAAAAATTTGCTGCATTATTATTTCACTCAGAAAAATATTTAAGGTATGACAGGAATATCCTGGGAAATGAGGATATAGCGATAACTAAGAGCCCCGTATTTCAAACTGCAACAATATGACATTGTCTCAGAAACAAAACAAGCCAGAAGACAGTGCAATAATAAGGTCTGAATTTTAAAAAAGACTAAAACTGTCTATCTAAATGTCTTTAGAATTAAAGGCGTTTTTTTTCAGATAAAAGCCAAGAGTATTAATTATTAGATACTTAAAATATGTCTTGGATTTCTATGATGAATCAAAGAGCACTGAAATGGTAAATATATGTGTCAACATAAAATTCTGTTTATTATTTCTTAGCTTTTTAAAAAGATCTTTAAGGTATTACATAGAAAATGAAAACAATATATTATATTGGGGTATATAGAATATGTAAGTAAAATATATGACCAAACAGTAAAATGGACAGGAGCAGGGCAAGGCAATGTATACTTCTGTAAGGTTTGTAAAATATACATAGAGTAAATGGTATTTATTCAAGGTTGACTTTGATGAGTTCTGGATGCTTATTGTAATGCCTAAAGAAATTACTAAACCAATGAACTACTACTAAGTTAAACAACATGGGTAAATATTTTTAAAAAATGGTAAGCAAGAAAAATCAGAAACAAAGGAACAGGCATTAAATCTTTCAATTTATATGAAGATACAGAACAGTCAAAACTAATCTATGGTTGTAGAAATCAGCAAACTGGCTCTCTTTTCGGGAGACTGAAGAAGTGGGGGTTGGGTTAGTGCAAATATTTTGTATTTTGGAATAATATTCTACATATTTAGAGAAGTGTAGATCACACAGGCTACAGTTTCTCAAAATATATTGAACAGTACACTTAAAATTTGTACCTTCTGACATTTGAAAATAATACTTAAATATAAGAATAATGCTGTTTTAAGTATGAACACATTATATTAATGGTTTTTGTTTTATAGTTTTTAAGCTCTATTGTTATTTTTAAAGTTTCAGGTTGTTATGCCTCCTAAAAGATGATACTTTTATAATAATACAGATTTGTCCTGTCACCTTTAAAAGATCTAATCTTCATTTGCTAACATTAGCTTAATCATGCTCACTTTTTGAACATATGTTCTTTTATTTATGAAAAGTGTTTTATATTTTCAAGATATAAATAAGATAACAAGTACAAAATTGCCCACCACTCAGCTTAAAGTAGAAAATGTTATCAATAGAGCCAAAACTATTTATAGATTATATGTGAAGAAACCATATTTTCCTGTCATGTATACTTTTAACTTTCTTTATATTTTCTGCTGATATCCATTTATCAATAATTTCCTTTATAAATTATACTTTTCAAGTCCTGCTTAAGATCTCCTTCTCTACTCTGGTCACAAACTCATATATATTTTTTAAAAATTATACTTAGTTATCCAAATCTCTTATAATTAATTTTTGGTTTTGTTCACTATATATATCTGATTCTTTTTTCCTCATGCAAAACTGACTCAAGACTATTCATTAATCAATGCTAGATCTTTCATGCTTAATATTTCTACCTATGCATGAATCTGTTTCTCAGCTTTTATCTGTATAATTATTTGCTTAATGTCTTTAAAATTATTTGCCTAATACCATTATAGCTACAGCAGTATCCATTTGACTATTTTTTCTTGGCACATCAAGATTTTTTCATTTTTACCATTTCTATATTCTTACATTGGAGTTTCTCACCTAAATGGCAATAGCTAGATTTTGAGGATGTACTTAGAACTTTGTTTGGTGTCCAATATGACATCATCCTTTAACCGGCAAGCTACATAATTTAGTTCAAATATCATTACTTACATGGTTGAAATTATTTCTCATATCTCTTTAGAAATCTCTCATGTTAGACTCATTATTAGCCTACAATACTTTCTAACACATTAAAGTTTATTTTTAGCATTTTATAGTATTACAGAAAAAATAATATATTTATGTTTAAACTTTTCACTGCAAAATTCTCAAGCCTATACAAATGTATAGTGAAAAATGTATTTAATCCTCATGGTCCCATCATCAAACTTCATCAGTTACTAACAATTTGTCAATCCTTCCTGCCCTCACCACCAGTAATTTTTATTTGCTTTTTAAATATTTTGCTGGAAGTTTATTTAAAAATGCAATAAACTATATGATTTTACGTCCATTACACAACTCTATTGAAAGACTTTCATTTTTTCAGAACCACATTGTCATTTTAATACTTAACCAAAATTTGTAACTCTTTATGACACTCTGTGGTCTCAAGATACTTTCTATAGTTCCTTTGTTGAATCAAGTGGCAAATAAAGTCCATATACTGGATTTGATCCTCATATTACTTTTTTATCTTTATCTTCCTTTATATAATGTTGATTTGTCAGATAAATCAAGTCATATTTCCTATAGAAAGTCCCTTGACTGGATTGCCTCCTGTGGAACCCTCTCACTTTAGTATCTAAACTTTTTCATTTTGTGTTTATTTTCTACTCAATTTTAATTCTACTGTCAGGATTTTTTTTTCTAATGGAGGCTTCCTGTCAATTTGTTAGGAAGATGTTAGAGTTAAAGCCTCTAGAGCAGCATTATCCAATAGGAATACATGAGTCATATTAACAGTCTTAAATTTTCTACTAACCATATTACAAAAAGTAAAAAAAGTGAAATTAATTTTAACAACATATTTGATGGCATCCCCCAAATCATAAATATCATTTTAAATATCAAAATAAAAACTGCTGGGACACATTCCACTACTTATAAAGTGGGAAGAGGTGGTTACTGAGTCTCCAAAATATGTTGTGTATTTTATCCTTTCAGGACATTGAATTCATTGTAATCCATACTAATTTAATAGTCATATATGGCTATTTCTGCTATATTTGATAGCACAGCTCTACTGGGATGAACCACTCTAGTATCATCTTGCCTTCATTCTGCCAGTTAGTAGAGCTTGGTGAATGCATTTAAGCTCACTTCCAAGAATTATAGCATGTAAGATCTTTTTCTGCTTTTCTTAATTTCCTAAATGCATGGTGTGGGGATATTTCCTGGTATTTTCTGCATTGTAAGGGTTTTGAAACTATTAGAACTCTCTTTTCTCTGCTATCTTTGTAAATGTGAGATCAAATTCTGTAAAAATAATTTAAAGTGAATAAATGAAGTACTTTAAATCAAGAGACGGGTTTATTAACTTAATTCTTTAAATTGTGGCTTAAAAATCCAGATAAATAATTTACCCACTCTCATATTTGCATTAATGCTTAAAAGAAGTTATTGTCCATCTGATACTAGTAAAAGTACATATAACTAATGATTGTAAAAGGATCAATGCTAAATAATGAGTATTAATTATACTTTTGTTGGGTTCCAGCACCAAATCTATTACAAATAGAGCATACTGTGTTTAATTTCCAGTAATGTCTAGCAAATAAATTTATTATTTGTATTGTTTACAGGATTATGCATGACTAAGACCATTATATAAAATATAGAGATGACCAAAGATGACAAATAACTTAGATATCTTTACAGTTTGGGGACCCAGGAGGTAGACTCTGTAACAGAGACATGCATGGAGGATCAAACACAAGGAAGAGAAAGGAAGAGAGAAAATAAAGAATAAATTGGCAAGGAGAAAAGTTGGGTTGCATTTCAGTCTCATGAAAAGCATCTGATCCCATATGAACTATTGAGTCTGGAATAACTCCTTCAAAACATTTACTCCATGGTGATGTGGGTGGGCCTATATACTCCTGTATCCATCAATCATGGGATATATTTGAAAGGACAAGATGAGTGAAATGATTTCCTTCAGCAAAAAGCAATTTCCAAAGAGAGGTAACAACTGGCAGCACTTCCTACAGCAGGGGAAATAAATTTTTCAGTCTTGATGGTAGCCCCGACCTGCAAATCAGAGCATCCTCTATAATATTGTAAAGACCTTATTTGAAAAACCAACAAACACTGTGGTTACCACTTGAAAAGAGGAGGATGATCAAATGAAATGAGTGACAGAAATAGGAAATTTGAAATTACAGCATCTAGCTTAAGGAAGACGATAGAGAAAAACACATGAGAAAAATGTTATGCATCTGAAAAACCTAATGCGTTCTGTTTCATTCTGGTTGAGATTATGACTAGGATCAGAAACTATGACTAAAGTTATATAACCATATTCATGAAGTTATTGAAATTATTAATTAGGACATTTAGTAAAGGTTAAGAAACTTTAAGTACAATTATTTTGCCGCTGTGATCTGTAGCTTCTGGATTAAGCCAATGAGAATGCTGAAAATATATTGGAATAAGAATATTCATGCAACAAGTCATTAATAATCTATCGGGTTTAGCCATTTCTTTGTGTAACTAGTCTTTCTGAACACATGAAAGATGATTATACAGGGGCTTTATTGCTGAAAAATTTAAATGCACATCTAATCTTAAGGTTACTGTCCATGGTAGCCCTCTATGTGGGCATTGTTATTTTGTTTGCAAACACAAAAAATATATAAAACATCATATTTAAGTAGATTACACTGTAGCTCTATTTACAATGGTCCATGTCTGGGGAAGAAAACATAAATCATAAGGCCTAAAATTAGCATACATTTCCCTGAATCACAATAGCAAACTATCTTGCTATTTTATAGGTAAACTCTTCTTATAATAAGAACTTTTTAAAAAACCAAATGCTCAATTACTGAATTGGGTCCAAGCAATGATGAAGCTAATAGATTTAAAATGAAATTATAGTCATATACAACTGCCCCTATTAAATCAACATAATATCCATTTAGAAACATCTTGTAGAAACATCTCATGCAATCATCTCATTTATCATAACTGGACAGAACCAGTACCAGAATGTACGTTTCTTGACATATATAAGCAATGTGGAATAAAGGTTAATAGACATTTTAAAGGATATGTTACTCAGACATATGCTATAATGTCATTTCCATTAAGCAAAATGGAATGTAGTAATGTAGAACAATTTTCTTATACCTGAATCATGTCACCTATAATTTTAAAAGACAAATTTAGCTGTATATTTTGAAACATATAAATTTAGAAATGTTTTATAAAATAATGTATTTTATTATCAAATGTTTATTTTCCATAATTCATATATGTCTCCAAGTTAGTTAATTTGCCTGAGCTACTAATGCACCAACATTAACACATAGTATTTTTCCAACTTCCGTTTTTAAGTTCTTCTTTGGAAATAACTTGAAGATGAGTCAGAAGTGGAAACAATTGATGGATGCTAAATACTGTCTTTGGAAAGAGAGATGTATACTATAGCAACCACACAGAGATTAGAGCTAAATAAGAAGGAAGTTTTCACAGTTTTATGCTGGGCTATTGTTCAGCAAAGGTGGAAACTGTGATATCCTTTCTGTTGATAGCCCCCTTTAGTTTCTGAGCACATTGGTTTTGTTCTTTCATGATAATGGTTATGGACATCGTTGGGACAACAGAACCTACATCAACTCCTTCCAATTTGTACCTTTACAGTATTTGTGACATTGCAATTGGTTTCTAGAAAAATCTAAAGAAAGAATTTTCAGATATATATAAAATCTCCAAAACTTGTGGTTTTTTTTTGCTTTTGAAATATATATAAATAAATATCTCATTTTTTACAGACTAAGATACATTATAATAAATCTACTAAACTGCTTCTTAACTGTCTTAACAAAACACTATGTAAATGTAGTACTTTCTGACAAAGATCAAGTATTTGTATAGATAATAAAAAATGGAATAAGGGCCATTGTTCTTCCATCGGTAAATTTTAAAATGCCTTTATTTTTATATTATTTATAGTATGCAAATAATGTGAATATAATTATCTAGGTTTGAATACAATATATTAACTTTTCTTAAAGAGTATCACTGTAAAAGGGAATCAACATTAAACACAAGTTATCCGATGTACAGTGTGATCCTTACTTTTAGTTTTACAGGAAGAGAGTCTTGAACTCTTAAATTATGGAATAAATTTTGCCCATTATCCTTTGATACTGAGAATAAGTTAACGTACATTTCCTGGGTTTATTTATAGAAGCTCTCTAATGTCTATTTATATATTTTCTTTCTTAACAGTTAAGCTTGCCAATTTGGTTTTCTCTCACTTTTTAGGCTCTTGTGCAAGATTATTCAGTAAGTACGTTTTCCCCTTTCAATTAGCACCTGATTCCAAAGACTAGAGTACTTTTTGTTGTGTCAGACTGAGACAAAAATAATTTCTCTAATTTTAGGTTCTGAGTTTCTAAATAAGCTCTTATTTTCAAAGACTTATAGTGGTCCATCCGATTAACATAAATAAGTAAATATTTAAATACATAACTATATAAATAAAAAGCAGAAGGAGCCCTGATTGAGCTATGTTTAAGGAAGCACCACAGCAGAGCTCTGAGTTAGACTTGAGGTAATCTATTGACTATGATTTATAGTCCTGAAAAACTGGGGCAGCACACTTAATTGATTTTTTCTTTAATTTCCTTATATATACAAATTATTGTTGAAAGGAGGTGCTATAAAATAATGAACAATTCTATTTAAAATACCTAGTATTCTGTTTGACAAATGTAGGCACTTGAACATATTTGTTGCTGTTACTGTTTTGTCATTGCTACCATTTTGATAGCTTTGTTAAAATATTTCCAGCAGTTGCCAGATTCTTCTTGACTCCTCTTTCAAAAACGTAAATAATCAGAAAAATCTTTTGAAAGCATATCTTGAAAGAAGATGCAATAAACTAATCCAATCTATTTTTGAACAAAATATATTTTGTATTTGACAAAAGTGAAAATGCAAGTATTCCAATTACTGAGTTCATTGTGCCTCTGACATTTCAAAAAGTGCTTTATAGATAAGTAAAGTATTAGCTGGTAATTCTTTAAAATAATACTTCTGATCTTTAGTCCTTTTCAATCCCAATTATAGATTGTTTAGAGGACTGCCTGATGCCAAGAGATTTAAAAAATCTATACTACATCTAGAAATATTGATATTAAATATCAAATATCTATATTAATATACAAATTCCTACAGCAAAAAGCAAAGTGATTATAAACATTAGATGGAAACATTATTTAGACAGTTTTCCTAGTTTATCACTGGGCAAGAACATATGCTGATTTTCCAAGAACATTTTTAGATGTGAGTCTGTCATCCTTTTTAGTAAACTGCTTGGAGGGAAGATCAGAAAGCCCAGCTGAAAGGCTTGAACGTAGTCACAATTCAGAAAAACCCTTAGCTCTTGTGCTTCCTGTTTGAGTCTCTAAACCCAAGAAGGGACTTAAAAACCCCTGATGACTTATGGGATCACATTTCAAGGAAATGAATTAAATAATATTCACATTTCTTTTGATTAAGTGCAAGCCTTGATCCTTTCCTAGCACCTCCCTACACCAGAAAAGCCCAGAGAAACTTTCTTTCTGAATTAAACCCAATAAAAGCAGAATCCTAATATCAATATATCTGAAGGTGAATGGGTAGGTTCCTTGTTTTTTGTTGAGACAACTTATATATCATCAGAGGTTTAGATTCTCGACCAGAAAGAATACCCTTGGCAAAATGAGAGAGGCAATAACAATTTACACGGCGAGATAACACAAGGAAGCTTATTTTAATCACCGGCAAGCATGGCCAGCCATTCTTCGAGTAATAAGTATCTCTTTCTCAAGATTTAACATGGAGAGTAAAATCTAATTACATTTTCACCCTTAACTATATTTCTATTTCTTATCTACACTAAAGACTGCTGCTGCTTTTGGCTCTGTAAATTTTGGTCACATTGGTTTCAATCACTATACATTTTTTTCTGAAATATTCACTCTGAATCCTTCATTCTATTTGAAGTTAAATTTAGATTCCATGAACGTTATAATATGCATTTTCTTCTTCAAAGCACCTGTGTGCCCACACAGGCAGTTAAGTTTATTCATGTGTGGTTCCATTTGTGTGTGGATCTTCATGTTCTCTGTAGGAATGTCTGTTTAATTCATAATTAAAAAATAATACATATGCTACATATTCACATAGTTCAGATAAAACAACAGGAAAGGAGAAGAAGATGGTGCATTGATTAATGGTCTAAAAGTCTTTAAAACTTGGCAGTAACACTGACAGAAATAAAAAGGTGGCAGAGGTGGTTTTTAAATCGGGTCTAGGTGTTTACCACTGTGACTGCTAAGGTTGAATTGACTACAATATTGCCACGTGAATGATGTTTCCCCTTAGTTTCCCTTATTTCCATGCTACATAAACTTACTCTTACTATTCTTTTGTTAATGTATCCACACAAGTTAGGTTCTGTACTCACAAACTAGATAGCTGCTATTTAATATCCAACCACCATTTGATTGAATCACTTCTATAGGTTATCAAAACAATGTTATTATTATTTTGCAATATAGTAAATTTGGCTGCTAAAATTATTAGAGTTTTAATATTATTAGCATTTCCTATTTTAAAAAGCCAATACTCCTCTCTTATGTAACTTATTTTAAAGTTTAAAGTCCAGTCATTACTATATAATGAAAAAGCAATAGCCTTTTAAAAATTATTTATTGAAATGTGAATTATCCCCTTTCTTTTCTCAGTGGAAATGGATGATTTCTTATTATGTAATATTTTATTTTATTGACATGATTTTTATATTCTCTTTACATGGAAAGAGTAAAGGGCATATAAAAATTATTTTAGCTAAATAGTTCCAGTACTTTATACATCTTAATTTGTTAGTTGTATTGGATATTCTCCACTTTGCCATCCAGATCTGCTCTTCACTATTCCTCCCTACTCTATGCCCTGGGAAGCTAATTTTTAACAAGTCCACCAAGTAAAGTCCCCCGTTTTCCAGCTTCCAGTTGGTATGGCTGACGGGAAATACCAGAAGTGAGTTAGTGTTTAATAAAAAATACAGGTAGAGGTTAATTATAGAGCTGGATTTCTCACTGCTTGGCTGTGAGCTGACCACAGTGGAAACATCTCAAAGGGTCAGACGACCCTCTACTATAGCTATATAGGTGTTATACATATCTAGATATTACAGAGTTCTCCTGTCAACTTTTTCTCCTTATCCCTTCATACAGGTATTTACTGCTTTCCAACAAAATTGTCGGTAGGATGTCTCACCATCTTTTACTGTCTTTTGTTAACCCTGCCAACACTTTTTTAAAAAAATGAAATCCCAATATTAATCTTCTTTGGGTCACTCCTTTTGAGTGTATCCTGTATTTCTTTCCAGATACCTGATTGATAATTAGGTTACATTTATTATTTTAGTTTTATGCCTAAAATTTTTACTCCAAGACACATTTTAACAAAAAATTGGGTTGGGGGCTGATTTTAAAGCATCTGATTTTCCTATATGAGATTCTCAGGGTTGGACTCCCCAGTGAAGATGTCTGAACCCCTTTTTCTATTAGGATTCAGATTATTGCAGGTACAAAGAGGAGCAGTGGAAACCAAATAGCAACCCTGATAAATGAGTTCAGGCAAAAACAGCTTTTGGTCTTCATGACTTAAAAGACAAAACATTTAATGTTATCATCCTCATCATATTAAATGTGGCTCACACCAGTTAGAATAGTAATCATTACTGTTACAGTGAATAAAGAATATCTGGCACATATATACCATGGAATATTATGCAGCAATAAAAAAAAGAATGAGTTTATATCATTTACAGGGACATGGATGAAGTTGGAAACCATCATTCTCAGAAAACTAATATAGGAACAGAAAACCAAACATGACATTTTCTCACTCATAAGTGGGAGTTGAACAATGAGAACATATGAGCACAGGGAGGGGAACATCACACACCAGGGCTTGTCAGGGGATGGGGGGTAAGGGAAGGGATAGCATTGGGAGAAACAACTAATTTAGATGATGGGTGCAGCAAACCAACATGGCATACATATACCTATGTAACAAACCTGCACGTTCTGCACATGTATCTCAGAACTTAAAGTATAATTTAAAAATAAACGTAAATGAATAGAAGTATTTAACAAACTGTGACACTATTTCTTTAAGACCAGTTTTCCATCCCATTGATAAATTTCCATCATTTCTTCCCACAATCCCCTAACAGTTTGCAATGGCACTACCTAAAGTTTGAATTTAAGAGTAATTTTATTGCTTACAGATGATTTTCTCATCTACAAACGTAAAAAGCCCCGGATCAAGAATCACAAACTAAGAAAGAAAATGAAATACTTAGGATAAACTATTAATATATAAGTTAGACAGACAAAATATGTAAGTAACAAGTCAGGGGAAGATTTGGTTTTCTCTTGAAGTTCAGGAAAATTAACCCAAATATGTTTCAGCCAAAAATAAAAAATAAATAAATGAGAGCTGAGGGAGAGTTTTAAAATCCAGAATGATCAGTTTAAAGTACAATATATTGACATAAGCTTGTTACACAAAATCAATTATTATCATTATTTTGCTCACAATTAAGTCTAATTATCACATAATAAGTAACATTATAGTGTGGTTCTTTTAGTTCTTTCATTTACAGAGATCTCTACCATAAGAATGTCAAAATGATTAAACCAAAACCAGGGAAAACCAGTACTTTCAGCTGCAGATAATGCAGAAAAATCAAGTACATGTACTAACGTAATGATTGTATTCTAATATATTTAAGCTGACTTCAGCCAATGTTGAATTTTTACATATATAAGCTACACTAGTGATTTAAGTTCTACCCTACAATTCTATTTATGTTGAGGTTTTAGTAATGACTTAAAGCAAATGTCCAGAATAAATTGACATTTAAACCTTGTTTGGCTGGTTTGAGTCATCTTTGTTACCCTAAGAAAAGCTGTCAGTG
This sequence comes from Cheracebus regulus, assembly GCA_963574635.1. Lineage (NCBI taxonomy): Eukaryota > Metazoa > Chordata > Mammalia > Primates > Pitheciidae > Cheracebus > Cheracebus regulus. Next base: position 95,957 of record CAUYQU010046450.1, on the reverse strand, counting down.
TTTGAACAAGAGTTGAAGCATTAAAGAGGAAATGTCTGAATTAGAGCTTAGATGTGAAGAATGAAATGAGCTTAAAGAAATTCTCTATTGCTTTTTGTTACTTTAATCTCTATATAAAAGCTAACATCTTAAAAGTAAATCTATGGAGAATTATCTTGCAAAACATGTTTATTTATGTAAATTGGAAAAATGAGTGAAATATTTGCAGGTTTCATGAGAAGTAAATATGTCTCTAGGCATGAAAAACATTAACATCTTTACTGTTTTTTAAATAATATCTGTCAATCAAAAACTTATGAATTAAAAAAGAAGAAGAAAAAGCCTGCAATGCCAAACAGATTAGACACAGCGGGTTAAGAAAAGGAAGATGGATAGAATTGTTCACGGGGCAGATACTCTTCCCCTTTCTCACTAAGAATAAGCAGAGCCGCATTTGTGGAAACTTAACTAAGCAGAAACCTGCAGTGCCTGCTCAGTGCCGCTGACCTGCCAGCTGGAAAGAGCACTGAGTTTAAAGGGTTTAAGCTCTCAAAGAAGCCAAGACTTGGCTGATCATCTTGGGCTCAGCATATTGTGAGGCATATGAACACTCTCTTCAAAACCGGCAGGGAAAAAGGAAGGAAAATTGAAAATCTAAACACAGTAGCCAGTTAAAATTCAGACAATTGTAAGGGTTATGTTTTCTATGAAGTACTTGGTTATACCCAACACTAATAAATAAGGAAAATAAATGGATTTTCTTTTTGAAGGGAAGAAGAGCAGCATTCCTTTCAATTACTGCTACTTTTTAGGGTAGTGAATTTTAAAAAGGCAATTTATATCATTTTCCATTTCTTTCATTTTATGAAATGTGATCTAGCTCTTTTTATCTCTCCCTAGAAATTTATTTATATTATTTATTAACATGCTTTATTATTAATTTTAACAAACATAAGTAAATTTAAATACATTTTAATAGGATATTCACTATTATAATGACTAAACTTCAAAGGCATGGTTTTCAAAAGGAATATGTGCAATAACCCAAAAGTTACAATGGCATATTCATTATTCTTACCCTATTAGAAGAAAAAAAATAATTGGCTTAGCTTCAGTAGAGTTAAAAACGATATTAATTTCTATTCTACTTTTTTTTTTCACATTTCTGTTTGTGCTATATATGCCATATAGAGAGAACACAACACTCCTCACTCCTGGGAATGTAAAAACATGTTGGCAACAACATCCTAAACTGACATACTTCTGATTTATTGCATCAATACAAAACGCGTTAGTAAAGACAGTCAAAGTTCACCACTCCTGGGTACATCACAGGCCAGGGGCCTGCAGGGCAGATGCTGACCACACATCTGCAATCAGCATTTTTACTGATGTCACTTGGAATTGCTGAGTTAGAAGTTGAGATTGAATACTTAGCAGTTATATTACTGACAAGTCTCTGAGTTGTATATTTAGCAAAGTTGTAATAAATAGTTCTTTGCACTATATTTCAATTCATTTTTCCAAGTGAAAACAAGTCCAGTTTCAAAGCAGGAGAATTAGAAACACATGAGACTAAAATACATAGATAATTCTAGGTTAATACTAAAGAGTTTCAAAAATACACATGAGTATTAAGAAACTTTCAGTAAAGTTTTAATTTTAAAGAAATACATTTTATATTTATTTTATTTACTGTTAAGTAGGGCTTTCCCTTAGCTTATCTCTTTAAACTTACTCTATTTCATTTTTGAATTAAACCTAATTAGTGTTTTTAAACAGGACACTAATTATTCTAGAAATCAGAGCAGAAGATAATTTTCTATAAAATTTCTACTATGTGTAGTGAACTGTCATTAAGGCAGAAAAAGTATTTTTTATAAGAAACACAGACATTCTTTACTGTTAAGAATTCAACAGAAAAGGGTAAGATATTTTTGCTTACCTCAACTAGTAAATTATGCACTACTTTAAATGGCTCCTCTGCCCGAAAAGATAATATCCTTTTCTAGGAAGGATGTTTTCTTTCCAAAATAATCTTGTTCATAATCTTTTCAGTTGAGTTGTTTTCATTGTGCCAAATGGAATTTTTTAAAAATTGTTTATGGGTGTCAAAATTCCTTAAGAGTTCTATTGGACTCTTTACTCTCCAAGCAACAGTACACGGGCAACATTTCTATAGGCAACATTTCTATCAGTAATAAAAGTTGAACTGCCAAGTTTTAATGCTGTGATTCCAACAAGAGAGGCAGTTTGGTGGGAAAGAAAACTGCCTGTTACTTGATGAGGTTTGGTTTATCGACAATACGGCTGAAGGTGTTTGGCATGTTACATTCTTTCTTCATCATACTTGTAGCCTTATGTCAGAATGTATATCCTCACCTGGAGTCAATCTGCTGAATTCTTTTCCCTTTTTAACAGCAAAAGGAAAATTATACTTAGGGAATAACAGTAAAGAATAGTAAAGAGAGTTTTTACACATTGATTTTCTATGCAACTGTGATTAGAGGTTAATAATGAATGCTAGCTGCTTATTTATGTCCAGAAGTAAATTGCTTCTTTAAGTCATATAGAGGGAAAAGAAATCTGTCATTCTAAAAAAAGATGTTATCTCATATGAAATCCACTTGCTCAAACTAAGAAATAAAGCCCTGACACGGCAAGTGAAGGGATTTCTTTGCAGTCTGAAATGACTGTCTTAACTTGACTATAAATCTCCCTTACACAATGCCTGGGGTCTTGCTTGCAGGGATGTAATGAAGTTACACTGCCTGAATGAAAATTTAAAAAACAAATTAGGGCAGGGGACCTTGCCAGCTATCCATGATTTGTGGCAGTGCTTATCAGTAGCTGGTGTGGGGTGATTCATCGTGAGAACACCAAATCTCTTTGTCCCAGGCCACCATGTTTCACTCTAGTGTCAATATATCAGGGGAAATGAATGCTAAGCTCTAACAGTCATAGTTAGTGCTGGACATGTTTGTAACACACACAAAGAGAAATTTACAGCTGGGAAAAACTAGGACACTTCCCCTAGTGACTTGCATCATGGAGTTCTTGCCTTCTGACTGATTCAGTAGCAGCAATACGCTTTTAATGTGACAACCTTGGTGATCTTAAGAATGTCTTCTATATGGCTGTATATATGAAATTAACACATCATGCCTAAAAGCCATCAGGATATAAAATCACTCTCTGGTATCTGTTTAAACAAGTTCCTAAAGATTCAAATCTTATCCTTAAAAAAAGTTACATAGTAAGAACTCATGAACTACAATGTGCATAATTTCAACTTTGTGATAACTCACACCAGAGTTGATACCCCTTACTATTATCTCTAAGTAAAGAAAATACAGTGTTTTATATGTGTTCTATGTTATTTTATATTCATATTATTAATACCTTCTGGAGAATTTTTTTATGAGTTTATGGATATTTTTTAAAAAAAATAAACTATTGCTAGGTACCCAAAGTAGTGTAGAATAATTTCATTCGACTGTTAATTTAGGATCATTCTTATCATTATATTTAAACTCATTGCTAGTCCAGTTAAAATTAATTAATATAAAGCTAATTTTCCATTTAATGAAAAAGTATCAGAGATATCAGTTTTCAAATTTTGGCTGGGCTTGCTGGCTCACCTGTAATCCCAACACTTTGGCAGGCTGAGATGGGTGAATAACGTGAGGTCAGCAGTTCAAGACCAGCCTAGCCAACACTATGAAACCCCATCTCTACTAAAAATATAAAAAATTAGCTGGGTGTGGTGGCCGGTGCCTGTAATCCCAGCTACTCGGGAGGCTGAGGCAGGAGAATCACTTGAAACCGGGTGGCAGAGGTTGCAGTGAGCTGAGATTGCACCATTGTACTCCAGCCTGGACAGCAAGAGCGAAACTCCGTCTAAAAACAGAACAAAACAAAAACAACAGCAAAAAAAAAAAAAAAAAAAAAAAACTGTAAATTTTATCCACCACCTTCTATATGTCCTAGTTATGTATTGTATACCCATAAGAATTTGCACACCCATTTATGCTGAAAGAGACTGTAATAGTTAAAAACTAGAATTAGGAAAGTCTTATAATCAGGTAAGAAAAAAAAAAAAGGAGATCTATCCAAATAAAAAAAATTAATGCCAAACAGAAGACACGTGGTTGGTATAAAAAGTGATCCCTAAGCACCCAGAAAACAAAGCAAATGCAATCCATGGGACAATTGATCCTATTTTCAAAAGCGGGAAAGCCTATTTCTTGATATTGCTCAGAAGGAGCATGCACACAACAGATGTAACTTTGTCTTCACTCAAGTTATGTACCCACATAATCTTCAGATTCCTTTTCAATACAGTGGCAGAATTCTCTGAATATTAACATCTGAATAATATCACCCTCAGATGTTTGCTTCAAATAGTGGCTAAAAACAGATCATCTTAGAAGACTTCCTTGAACCATTCCTGTGGACCTTATACCTTTAAAAGCCTGTATGGAAATTGATACTCACAGTTCTTAGGTTTGCATTTCATTTTACGAGTACACATGGAAATATATGCAGTAAATTTGGATGCAATTCTAGTTTGAGTATGATCTCCATCAATTGTCATAATCAGGTTCATTTTGGTTAAAATTTCTAATATTTCTATGAAATATACATTTTACATTCTATTGGGTTGGCATTAGATGATATATATATGGGCAGCCACGGTCTATTATAGATTTGTGACTTTGTGCAGAAAGAACAATTAACCTTTAAAAAGATTTTTTTTTAATTTGCTATGTCATTTTATTACTAGCCACATTTCATTCATAGGTTTGTTATTTTTATTTTAATGGCAAAAATAAAGCCTCATAACCAGCAAGTTGAGACCAAAGCCATCAATTTTCATCTAACTAAACATTTTTCTGTTTCCTTATTTTTCTTAAATGTCACCACTCAGGGACAAAGTCAAAATACTATCCTTGGCTCCTCCCTTTCCTTTATCTTCAGCCTCTCCTTCAGCACATTACAATTAAGTGTTCCTTACATTATATGTGTATCTTTTCTTTTCTATTTCCACTATGTTTATCTATATATAAAAGCCTCACATTTGAATTAGTGCAATAATCTTGTATTTCTACTCATTTAGTTCATTTCTTTACTCCATAGGTGGCTATATAACTATCTGTTAAATCTTCCTAAAATGTCATGCAACTAACCTACTCAAAATTTTGGATAATAGTTGCTATGGTTTAAATAGTGTTGTCTCCTTTAAAATTAATGTGTTGGAAACTTAATTACCAATGCAACAGTATTGTAAGGTGTGGCCTTATGGGAGATGGTTAGATAATGAGGGCTTCAGCCCCATACGTAGATGTAGATTATATGTCCCTATAACAAGAGCTTGCAGAAGTGTCTTCATTGTCTGTTGCTATTCTGCCATGTGAAGAAACAGAGTGCTCTTTTCCCCTTCCACATGTGAGGACACAGCAAAAGAACACCATCAGATGCCAACACCTTGATCTTGAACTTCCCAGCCTCCAGAACGGTGAGAGAATACATTTATGTTCTTTATAATTCACTCAGTTTGTGGTATTCCAAATGGACTAAGACAATACCTCATTGAATAAGTATCCAGGCTATATCCAAAAATGTTTTTCCTTTAATCATGTCATAAGCTGCAGCCCACAAGTTTTGATTTGTGCATTTAATGCATACTAACAAACTATTGGTCCTTGCGCTATTTTTTAACATTTTATAATCTTTGATTTGATTATTTGGCCCATTATGGTTAAAAGGGTCTTCAGGATCCTGGTCATGTTCCGTTTTCTTACAAGAGTGGTGGTTATAAGATTTGTTCTCACTTTACCCTGAGCTGTACATAAAGATGTATATTTATGATTGTGCACTTTTCTGTGCTGAGTTATATTTCAATTTAAAAAGTAGTTAATTTGAAAAGCAAATTAAATTGTTAGGAATAGAAATTCAGGATCACCTTGGGTTGCAGAGAGATTAGAATAAAAAGTGATGTTCCGTCTTGCTACACAAAGTGAAAAACTTCATGAGAATTGGCCCAACTAATAGAAAACAGAATTTAAAAGTTTAGAGAAGGAAACATTAAAGTTCATCTATAGAACATGTCATTTAATTAACTTTAGAGTATAAACTACAGAGTTCTGCACTATAATAACTGTAAAAGTATAAAACTATATGCTATTATGGGAAACATTTTATATGCACTTACTAAAATATTGTTTATAAGTACTTCTTGATTTTCAAATAGAACAGTACTTACAGTTATCTTTTTGACGTTGATCCTCACCTAAATCTCACTACAATCAATGAAAAGACTCTGATATTATCAAAACCTAAAGTTTGTTAAGGTTTACTTGCTTTGTAGAACAGCATATAGTTGCACAAGTAACAGTTGAAACAAATGTGTGTTGTGGAGTTATTCTGCACAGTATTGTATACAAGTCAATTAAATCCTACAGTTAGGTAATTGTGCTTTTCAAAGTTATATCATTTCTGATATTTAAGCCAATCTGTAACTTTAGAGTTGTAATGAATCTGTCAAAGGAATAGAAAAAAAAGCATTACATTAATTTTTAGTTTTAAAATAAGTTTGATTATTTTGTATAACTTCCAGGTTTCTGTCAATGTGTGCCATTTTGTCATTAGGGGCTGTCTTTTTAAAATTGAAGTAGGACTATTCTAATTTCTAAATTTCTTTGGATGTATTTTGTCACCTGTTCTTTCTCTTGGTTGTAATTTATTGCTATTTTCATTGCAAGTTATTTTGATTGAATTTTTTTTATCAAGTAAGATCATTTAGTATAAAAATTGTAGACATAATTCGAAGAATTACATAATTTTACATTTCTCCAGATTTTGCTTCCAGCTATCAGTTAGCTCTGCACAAATCAACTTAAAACAGGGTTTTTATATCTCAAGACTATTTGATATTTTGGACGTGATAATTCTCAGTTGTGAAGAGTTGCCACTATAGGATGCTTAGTAGAACTCTTTGCCACCCACCAGATGCCGGCAGCATTCTGCTGAATTGTAACAACCAAAAATATCTATACATAGTTATATGTTCCCTGCAGCGGAATAAGGTGTTTTGGTGATGTTTAAGGATAACTGCTTTAACAAGTCAGGAACTGAATTAATATAAATCTTGTTTAGGCCAGGTTCAGTGGCTCATACCTGTAATCCCAGCACTTTGGTAGGCCAAGGCGGGTGGATCACCTAGGTCAGGAGAGTGAGACCAGTTTGGCCCACATGGTGAAACACTGTCTCTACTGAAAAAAAAAAAAAAAATAGCCCGGCGCATGGAGCACACCTGTAATCCCAGCTGCTTGGGAGGCTAAGGCTGAAGAATCACTTGAACTCATAATGTGGAGGTTGCAGTGAGCTGAGATTTTGCCATTGGAATCCAGCCTGGGCAACAAGAACAAAACTATTTCTCAAAAAAATGAAAAATAAATAAATAGTGTTTAGTTCTCGTGAGAATTGTTTTTTCGGGTCTGATCTTACTCACAGGCTTTAGATATTTACTGTTTTAAAATGAAACCAGAAGTATTTATCAGATACTCATTTTTAGTCCCAAACCCGGAGATGGACAGCCACACCTCTTAGCATCTCAACTGCCGCTTTTTGCTCAGATTCTCAGCTTCCCATTCTCTGCTTTTACTCACCTAACACCTTAGAGGAAAGTGATGCCAAAAGTCAGATGTCAGATTTACCTTCCAGAGGTTTTTTTTTTCCAACATAGTTAACTCCCTCATCTTTTTAAACAGACATTGTAGATATGCTCTTCAGTTATTTTGGTTGCTCTCAGGTAGTAGGTTGGTAAAACCAAGCAAGCCTGCCATTGCCAGAGTTAAATCTCCCTTGACCAACTGTTTAAACACGTTGCAGGATTTTAAGTCCCTGCCCTTATTGACTTTGTATGTGTCAGACACCCCATCTCTGAATGAGTCACAGTATCCACAAAAATGAAATACTTAATTTGGTTTATCCTGAGTTGTATGCCCATATCTAAAGATGTGTATGTGGTCAACCCTACTTAAACTGTATAAAGTATGGATGATGAGGAGCTTCACAAAGAAAATCTCACGGCTGCCATCTTAAAGCAACAGTGAGGCGAGGCACAGTGGGAAAAAGGAGACAATGGGTGGATTTAAGGAGATGAAAAACAATAGCTTTTACTAAATATAAGTAAAAATATTTTAAAGTAAATATACATAATTATAATATGGTAAGTAATAAATATAAATGTATAAGTATAAATATAAACTGATAAATAATTGGTGCTCAATAAATGTTACATTTAAGAGACGTTTTAACATTTTCTTAAAAATCTCTAAACATTAAAATAAAAATACTATAATTTTAATACCTTAATTGAACTCAGTGTTTATGGAATATCACTCAACAGAATGAAAATCTAAGATAATTCAGAAAAAAAACTCTAGTTTTAAAGATAGAAGCACTTTCTCACAAATGTGGTTGAATCATTTCAACTTATTGTTAGAAAGCATTTTTCACATCTTATGCACTCATTATGGCTGGTAGACTTTAATATGTTTACCTCAGATTTCTGGGAAAGGAAAAGGGGAATAAATCTAATAAACAGAAAGTACAATCTATCAACTAAGTCCCTTTGTATGCATTTTTTTTTTAAACAGGGTATCCCTCTGTAACCTAGGCTACAGTACAGTGGCATGATCACGGCTCCCTGGTCTTGACTTCCTGACAAAAATACATACACATGTATTTTTGTTTTCGCTATTTAATATCGTGTACATAGCAATCATTTATTGCTGATAAAAATTTTCACTCTTCTGGCATTCAGGCATTCATATGCAAATTCCCCACCACTTCTATAGACATCTATGCTAATGAAGCCAAAGTCAATTTCTACCCAGAATAGTCCAATCAACTTATTTCATTCATGGAATTTACTTCCTGCTAAGTGCTGTCTCTCACCTATATATCTTTGACCTAAAACTTTACCAAGAAATTATATTCCTGTGGAACAAATTGATCACAACTTATTTCACAGAATGCAATTAAAACTGTATTTTGTAATTCTAAATGTGTGTGTGTGTGTGTGTGTGTATGTACATCTATGTAAGTGTACATGCATGTGTGAGTCGAGGGGAGAGAGGAAATGAGGAAACTGGGATGGTTATATTGTTTTGTGTAAAAAAGGGCAAAAGGGCAGCATGATTATAATGACCTTTAGTATACAGCACTATTAAACCTGACATATATAACGCATTTATTTTTTAAGTAGGCAATAAATGAATCAATGATGACTTGAACAATTATTGAATGTAATTTGGTTAGAAATTCACCAGGGATAAAAAGACCCCAAGAGAATTCTCTGAACCTAGAGTAGGCAAAGTAGAAGGATTGAGCTGCCATTGCAGATTAAAAGGCTTTTTGTGATTCCATTAGCCATATAATTGGAGCAGAGGGAAATGTGTAGAAGTATAAGTATGGATGGTTAACTTTTAGCTTTAGCTGACTTCAGGAAAAAAAGAAAAGCCACTATTGCTTGGTTGTAACTTAAAAGATATCATTGCTGTTGAAAAATACAAGTGCTTTCTATTGTGCAGAGAAATTTCATAGAAAACATGCATATATTTTCAATGTATTTTCTATCACTGTTATAGTTAATAAAGTGCCACAGTTCTTCAAGAAAAGGGCAGTTTTGTGATGAGATTGTCAAACTCTGTTTTAAAGGATTTTTTTTTGTCTAACACAAATGAAAGAGACAAAAAAAAGTGCACTTAAAAATAAAATACTTACACTAGCCCATGTCTTATTTTCTGAAAGGGAAAAATAAAGCCTGCAAATATACACCTAAGCAAAAAGGAAAGGAGGACAACTTTGATTCCTGACATGATGGCAATTACTCTTTCTTCTAGCTTCTTCTGTCAAAACTTAGCCTAGAGAAAGGAAAGGAGGAAGAATGGTATCCAGTGTATCAACAACATGAAAAGGAATGAGACCCAGTGAGACAGAAGGTGTTTTTTTTTTTCTTGTTTTAAAGTATGTGTGTTGTGGGTGTTTGTAGCGTGGATAGAGGCCTAATTAGGCTAGCCATAGTGAAAAGAATGACAAATAAGAAAAATTGTTTGGAGTTTATTTCTGCCCATATTCTACCCTTCCTACCACCATTACCACCTTAGAATAGCATTAGCTGCTCTCTTCCACTGAGATCAGTAGTTGACATCAGGACACCACAAAAACCTCTTGAATGAGGTGAAGAAGAACATACATGAGAAATCACTGATTTTCTATTTTTTTGATATAATTTTTCTATTGATTTTTCTGATATTCTAAGATATTGCCTTCTCCTAAAACAGTGCTTGTTCATTATTTTAAGGTAAAATTCTAAATCTGATTTTGTGGAAATGATAGCAAATACATGTAATTAACTATGGTTTGCTGAGACCTGAGGTCCTCTACCCTAGGGCTTATCCTCTACCGCCTTCTTGAACTCACTTGAACTGACACAAGTCAGGTGCTAGCCTTCAACCCTTCTAATGCATATTATGAAACAGAGTAGCAGACAGGCCCAAGAATATCAGAGCTCATCAAATAAAAAAAAATTTCAAAGAACCATTACATTCAAACAAAAATAAGGCTAGGAAATAGATACTCTCTGAAGCAGAAATATTTGAATAGTCAGGCCAAAAATCTAAAAAAGAAAATGAGGTATATTAGCAAATTAAAAAAAGAACGAGAAACTCTTAAAAGGTCAGGTGGAAATATTTGTTGTAAAAATATAATAAAGACAAGGTAAATGAGAATAGTAGTTGAAATTTAGCTGATGATCAAGTTTGTGGTTGGATGACGATATTAAACTTCTAGAAGGAAATAAGAAAATAAAAATAAAAAATGTAAAATTTAAGAAATATGGAGGTTAAATAGAAGTCCAACACTCAGATAAAATAATTTGTGAAGAAAAATTAATCTAGTGGAAAAACTATTCAAAGAATAAAAATAACTTTCCAGAATTAAAAAGAAAGAATAGTCTACATTGCATATGAAAAAGCAAAGTGCCAATAAGAGTAAGTTATTAAAAACAAGAATAGGCTGGGCACAGTGGCTCATGCCTGCAGTCCCAGCACTTTGAGAGGTTGAGGTGAGTGGATCATGAGGTCAAGACATAGAGACCACCCTGCCAACATGGTGAAACCCCATCACTACTAAAAATACAAAAATTAGCTGGGCATGGTGGCGTGCACCTGTATTCCCAGCTACTCGGGAGGCTGAGGCAAGAGAATCACTCAAAGCGGAGAGGCAGAGGTTGCAGTGAGCCAGAGCTGAAATCATCTAAAAAACAAAAAGGAGAAGAATAACAGAGTACTTTATAAGTTATTGTAAAATATTTATTATTAAGATGCACTGGTATTATTGGTGAAGAGATAGACTCATTTGATCAATGGAACACAATACAAGCCTAAATACAGACTCATGTTTTTATAGAGATTAAAAGCAAGTAAAAATTAATTACAGATTGTCAAGGCACTAACTAAATAGATGAAAAAAGAGGCAATTATAATTTAAAAGTAGTAGCTCTGAAGGGCAGATTTGAGGATGAGATGGAGAGACTTGTTTAAATAGATATTAGTCATAGTACATAAACTAGAGTTGAGTCTGAGGCTGGATGGTATGTTCATGGTGATTTAATATATAATTAAGTACATACATGAAATAATATAAAATATGTAATGCATATTTATATAAATTTTGTTATATATATCATATACACACATATATGGTTAATGGATAGACCTATGATGCTAATGTGCCATGAACAAAGAATTGCAATTAATTCAATGTATCTGAGTTTTAATTAAGAGAAAAGCAAACAAGGGACTTAAATAAAAATAACTTGTGTTTTTAAATTCTTAAAGTTTCCTGCTAGGTTTAATATTTAAAAAAATCTTGTTCAATCTGAAAATTTAACCATTTTCTCACTCATGAAAACTTATCTTGGGATTTCTATACATAAATATTTAAAAACCTTAAGGGGCTTATAATGGTCTATTTATCCAGAGAACATAAGATATTACTAAATGCTAATAAATTCAGAATGAATGAAAAATACGACTAATAATATAGGAGATATAGTGTTTTCAAGTTATTGACACCATTGTAGTCATATAGCTGTCTGCTTCAAATAGACCATGTACCATAAATTTGATTACAATATTTATATATTTTATACAAATCTCTATTTTTTCTCTAATATATCATAATTAGACAAATAACTGATTACCATAGGCAAAATTTATTTTGAGATATAATTCACATTGCATAAAATTTATTCTTAAAGTGTATACTTCACTTGTTTTTAGTATATTCATAAAGTTGTAAAATCAGCACTGCCATCTAACTCCAGAACATTTTTATCATCTCAAAAAGAAAGCAATACCCATTGGAAACATCTAATTCCCCTCTTTTCCCAGCTTCTGGCCACCATTAACTACTTTCTCTTTCTACAGATTTGCCTGTTCTAGACATTTCATATACCACTAGGGCTATGCCAATTAATATGTTAATTAGGACTACACTGCCTACATATGCTAACTCTGACCAAACCCACAAGATTTCACAATGACTCAATAGCCAATTATATATGCTCAAAATTATGATTTATTGTAAGGCCTTCATACACCACCAATCATGCAATTAATACTTGACACACAAGTAGTAATAAAAAGGTACAGTAGAGAACCAGAGAGATGGCTCTGGAACACAAGTATGCCAATAGCCAAGTTCAGTTGGTCTGGAAGTCCTTCCAATGGAAGTGGAGAGGAGGATGTGAAGGTATTTCTCTACAGCAGAGCTAACAAATTCAGGAGAACATCTCAAAGTTCTCACAGAGACTCAGAAGATGTCTTAAACAAGGCCAAGTCCCAGCTGCTTTTATGATCTTCCCAGATGAGTCTATTCGCATTATATCAGCTGCCTTTAACTTTCTATTGGTTCTTTTTAGGTCTTGGGTGATACAGGCAACAGTGGATCTCATCCCCTTAGTTCATTATGTATTTATCTCTTTGAGGAAAAGATGAACAACTTCACTGTGGCCTCAATGCTACTTGACATGAACGACTCCATTTTAACACATTAGCACACAAATCATTTTGATATATCATCATAAAAGCAGTAAGAAGAGTGGCAAAAATGTCAGAATTAATATTTTAGAATTCTGGAAATTAAGCAAAGACTTTGGCCATTCCCAAGAGTGTTTATTCAAGAGAAAAAGAGAGATGAATCACATTAAGAAAAATAGTTTTAGATTGATATTATTTAACAAAACCTATTCAGATTCTCCCCTTCCTAACTTTTCAGTAGCCTTGAAAATCAACAGCCACAATTGTGGTGAAAATCAGAACTTGGCAGAAATTGAAGGAGAAAGAATGGGATTAGAAAACCTTTCAAAGCCCTGAAGAAAGTTATTATTTACTTATTTGGTGGTTCCCATTAAGACCTTATTTACAAGGAGGTGTGTGTGTGTGTGTGTGTGTGTGTGTGTGTGTGTGTGTGTAGAAAATATAGTGATTCAAATAGGAAAGGAAGAAGTTAAATTGTCTCTGTTGTGTAAGCCACACCTTTTTTTCCTTTGATCTCATACATTTTTGTGTTGAAAAATTGGACAATTTATACAACAAAATATGGAAACTCTGGTTGCTGTGTATATGTATAATATACATTTGTATAATATATATGTATAATATAATATATATTTATATGTATAATATATATATATATATATACACACACACACACACATACACACACACACAGCAGACACAAGCATGGGACTAATAGGTTCCTTTACCTACTTAAAGCAGAAGGAAAATGTCCATGTGAAAGAAAATTTGAATGGGTGGGAATATGAAACAAAATCATTAAAAAATATAAGATAGAAAAAATTGAATGAAATAAAAATTTTCCTATGCATTTTTTCCTCCCAGCCACCCAAGGTAGGAGGATCCTGGTTTTGTGCTTTTTTTTTTTCTTCCTCCACATATAGCACAGTGCCTGGCACATCAAGAAGGCTCAGTAAATATTTGGTCAATGAATGAATGCGTGAGTGAAAAAAAATCACACATGCAATAAACTACACTCCAAGTAATATCTTGTATGTGCCATTATCCATTCTTGCTTTAATTTTTATGAAAAAATTACTACTGGGAACATGTTTAGAAATTTCACCCAGAATGACTCACATCTGACTCAAATCAGAAGAACAATCATTTTGGCACCATCATAAGATCTATCAGATGTTAAAGGTGACAAAATGGGCAGAGCTACTCCTAACAGATTATGAATACCATGTGTGACAGAATTAAGTGAAAAAATGTTTATAAAAATGCTGAAGTGGAGGCATGTCATGCCCATGTGGCTTGGCTGCAGGATAGGATGCATTCACTGACATGATGGCAAAGTTGGGTAGCATATCACATATGGCATATGGCAGGTTTCTGCTTCAGCAGATGCGTAGCACATGCCAAAAAGTGGTGTAGATTCTACTGATTACTCTGTTTTTTTTTCAAAGGGTTCAAAATTAGTATTAAAGATTTTTAGCAACTTCTCAAAAAACAGAAAATATCCAAACCTGCAGTTTAACTCACTCAACAGTGAATTTCCATTATTAACGATTTCCTCACCTAAAAAATGCATAATGCATGCATTATCCCTAGAAATATAAACTAAGGAGGATACTAAAAAGAAAAATTATCTCATTATTTAGTCAAAACAGAAAGACTCACTTTCAAAATTTAAAGTATGCATATGTATAGTTAGTACACATGCTTTTATATTCTGGTTTATACTCACATGTTCACTCATTCAAAAAAAATGTCATTGAGTACATATACTATGCATTGTGAGTCCAGAGGTCAAGCATTGGTCCTTTATTTCAAGAATCTTGTAGTCTAGATAGTAAAATAAGAATAAAAAGAAAATTAAACTACAGTAGGGTAAGTACAATGAGAATTAAGAAATGAGGGTGGGGTTGGTCATGAGAAAGGTAAAAAATATTAATAAATACATTGGGAACAATATCTAAGTGGATAATTATTGTGATTGGCCTCTTTAATGAAATTATGAGTTAACCATTTAAGAAGAGTTAACCATTTAAGAAGAAAAAAAAACATTACAAGCAGAAGAAAGAGCATTTGAAAAGCAAAGAAATGTAAGTTAGTAGGTTGATTTTTCAGATGCTGCAAATAATATTGATAGAACATAGTGTACAGCTACTATGGCAATGACCTGGACCAGAACCCCACTGTGTTACATTGAGCTTAGATGATATACTGAAGGGAATGCAAAACCATAAAAGGGTTCTAAGTAGGGAATGATAATTCAGCTACTTCTATAAAAGAAATCAATCTGCAAATCCAAAGAATGGGAAAAATGATAAGAAGATGACAATTGAAGGCTGCTGCATTAATTCAAATGGTAAGAAGAAAGGCCTAACTACAGTAATATTAATGGAAATGGGAAGGAGAAGGCTGCTGTTACAGTGATAATGACAATACCCCTGGAAGGACTCAGTTAACTGATTGGAAGTCTTCGGGTAAGCAATGGAAGCCTTCAGCAATTTATGATGATTCCAAGAGGTGGTGTTTGGTAAACCAGCTGATGTGAGAAAGATTTGTTAAAAAGAAGTAAATTGTCATTTTGACTTGGTAGGCTTATTAGTTTATCTAAGTGATACTCTGATATAGAGTTTAATGTGTGGCCATTATATAAAAAAATTAAAATAGCTTACACTGGAGATAAGTTGTTCTTGAATAGAATGTGAAGTTTCCTATTGCTAGATATAATGTTTTATATATGTCCATTAGGTCACTATTATGAATTCTACATGAAGAAAAACATATTTGCTTTGCCAACACCTTGTTTAGCTTTGCACTTAGGTTCTTAAAATTGTCATTTATTTTCTCCTTTTTGGAATTATCCTTGTCTAATATTATTAAAGTTATGTTTGCCTTACGAAGAGTAAATGACTATTCTTTCTTTTCCTCTCTCTGCAAGGATTGTGTTAAAATTGGATTATTTGTTCTTTGAATGTTACTGTCTTAGTCAAGTGTTTCTTCATGGGAAAATATTTCATACATCCAATGTGTCCAATGATTGTAGGACGGCTACTACATCATGTTAAGTCAATATTAATGCATTGTTTTTAAATAAATGAATGTATTTCATCTAAGTTCTCTAATACATTGGTATGCAGTTAGTCACAGTAGTCCTTCATTATCTTTTTGATTTCTAAAACATCTGTAGTGAAGTCCCCGTTTTCATCCTTCATGTTTTTTTATTTTAATTAAACGAATGATATAATTTATAAGCCAAACTAAGATACTTTTGAGAATGAAAGAGGATGCTGCACTTATACCATGGTGTAACCTTGGAGTGTCATGGCATGCTGTGACATATGGCCTTCATATAAATATCTAGTTTGCTTACATCCTTGTGCCATCAGCGACATTTTTAAAAAGTAGCCATTCTTGCAGTTGTGCCACACAAAATATGTTTTCATAAAAAATAAAATTAAATATATCTTTTAAAATTAAGCAATCAATACAATTAATAAAATGTAACATTTTATAGACATCCAGGGCTCATGCTAAATACTTAATGAGAATATATGAAACTACTATGAGATCTTGAACAAGTAAAATCTATTTGTACTACAAATGAAGACCTAGCATTCATTGAGGATTTACTATATGCAGATCTCATGAAATCCTTATTAAAGCCAATGTGCCCAATAACAGCCCCATCTAGTAGATATAAAATTTGTGATCTACTTTATTCAAAAAATCACAAATAGCTGAGAATGGTGAAATAATAAAGTAAGGTCTGAATTTGCCCATCTCTTAGTTCCCAGTTAGCATACTGAGAATTTCCCTCTACTATTCTCTACTCAAAAAACTTTTTAAAAATGTATTTATTAACTGTGAATTTTATTTTTAATAAAAATACTAGCTTTAGTTGTATTATGAGCATTAAGTGACGTATTTATTCATTGAAAATATAAGCAAATGCCTAGAAATTGTTTCATTAATACCTGAGAATTTTTAAACACTTTCTCAAGCTAAACCTCCTCAGAATGAACTACATTCTGAGTCCAGCAAACTGACAGTGATAGGACTGTTAAGATTGCTAGCCTGGGTATATACCCAAAGCAATACAAATCATTCTGTCATAAAGACACATGCACGCACATGCTCACTGCAGCACTATTCACAGTAACAAACACATAGAATCAACCTAAATACCCATTAATGGCAAATTGGATAAAGAAAATGTGTTGCATATACATGATGAAATACTATGCAACCATAGAAAAGAACAAGATGATGTCCTTTTTGGGAACATGGATGGAAGTGGAGACCATTATGCTTAGCAAACTAATGAAGGAAGAGAAAACTGCCACATGTTTTCACTTTTATAAATGAGGGCACTCCATTTTTATAAATAGACACAAAGAGGAGAACAACAGATACTGAGGTCCACTTGTGGGTAGAAGCTGGGAGAAGGGAGAGGTTCAGAAAAAATTATTGGGTACTAGGCTCAGTACCTGGGTGATGAAATAATCTGTGCAACCAACCCTGTGACATGAATTTATATATATAACAAACCTACACATGTACCCCTGAACTTAAAAGTTAAAAAAATAAATAAATACAAGCTGGAGGCCATAATTCTAGGCAAATTAATACAGGAACAAAAAAACCAAATACTGCATATTCTCACTTGTAACTGGAAGCTAAGCACTGAGCACACAGGAACATAAATATGGGAACAATGGACCCTGTAGACTATTAGTGAGTGGGGTTGGGTTCAGAAACTACCCATAGTGCCATGCTGTCTACCTGGGTGACAGGATCTGTACTCCAAACCTCAGCATCACACAATATTCCCAACTAACCAATTTGTGCATGTACTCCCTGTATCTAATATAAAAGTTGAAGAAAGAAAAAAAAATTGCTAGAAACACAATGTTGAACAAGAGTCACAGTTCCTTCATTCAAAAAGCTTTAATTCTAGTGGGAAAGCAGAAAATAAGTAAACAAATTTAAGGTAGTAATTAATTCTAAAATTAAAATGAAGTAGAATGAAAGCATGAAGAGTAAACAATATGGACATGATAATTGATTGGACTCAACTGAAGCGACAGATAAACTCCTGTAAAATTTTGCAGGCAGCATCCCAGGCCAGAGGATAAGAATGGGCAAAACTTTCTCCCCCATGTGGAAAACAGACCAGTAAGGCAGCAAGAAGGTCAACAAGGAAATGCAGTGGTAGATATAAATTTAGAAAGGTAGAATATTGGATTCTACTGGAAATGAAATATTAAATGTTTTCTATCTTGTTCCTGGGAACAATGTACAATATATTCCCCACTACTTACAACTGCAAAGTTTCCTCAAGATTCATGATGCCCTTGATATCTCTGCTCCTCTGCAAACTGTCAGTAATGGGGCAGAGTAAGGGACAAAGTGAAGATGTGTATTTGCAAAACACAACTGATATTAAAAGACTGTGAAACATCCTCCTGGGTATAGACCTAAGGGAAATTAAAAGTTGCAGGATCGAAGAGGCACCACCACCTACCCCAAACTGAGGTCTGTGATGACTTGGTGGTGTGTTAGCTTCAGGATAAACTACACTAACAAGAATTTCCTTTCCAGTATATGTCAATATTGGGTCGGGGGGGATTCAAAAGATACTCTCTTGCAAGAGTCTGAAGAAGGAAAGAAGCAGCAGTCATAGTATAGCTCACACATTTGTGCACATACCCATACACACACACCCTTTTCCCAGTTTTTCAGACAAACAGAAATTTAGGTACTGATATGAAGGCACTTTGCCAATGTAACTAAAGTTCCTATTTAGTGGATTTTAATTTAGATTATCTAGGGTTGTCCTGACTTAATCTGTTGATACTTCTTTTAAAAGAGGGCATAGGTATTTCTTGAGAAAAACAGTGGGAATCAAGCTTTGGCCCTTGCTCTTGGGTTCCAATCTGCTTGGTATCTTTCCTTCCTGACTGTCTGCTTTGTGAATTTCAAACTTGCTTAGCCAGTCCCCACAGGTGAATAAGCCAATTCCTCAGAGTAATCATATATTTCCTATAGGTCCCTTTTCTCTGGGAGGACTCGAACAGACACAGGTGTACTTATCTCAAGTGCTTCACAGTGGAGACTCCAAAGAACACATGGAAAAAATTTTGAGTCAGATTTAAACATTTGCCAGATCCAGAGAGCCTCAGGACAGATTGTAGACATGTCAATACCTATGTTTTTAATATCCTTTTTCATTCCTCAGTTCAAATTTGATGAGCTCAGAAATTTTATCAATGGGAGCTAAGTGATGAGAAAACATAGAAACAAAGAGGAAAATAACTGGTATTGAAGTCTACTTGAGGGTGGAAGTTGAGAAGAGGGAGAGAAAATTTGAATGGAAAACTAGTGGAGTTTTTTTTCATTGTTTGTAGTTTGTTTCATTTTAAAGGGCAAAGACAAAATATGACCACATCCAAAAAACAAGATGTATGATGTATTACTTATGAATGGCTCTTGTGATTAATACACTGTGACTTAAAACAATATGGCTTTATTATTTTTTTGTAATTCTCTAGACTAGAAGTACTACACAGTTCTTAAGGAGCTAAAATTAGGATATCGACAGAGCTGCATTTATTTTAGGAGGTTGTAGAAGAGAATCCATTTTCTGCCTCTAGAGGCTGCCATATTCTTTGACTCAAGGCCCTCTTTATCTTCAAAGACACAGTGGTAAATGGAATCTTTCTCATGTGACATCATTCTTTCTCTTACATCTCCCTCTTCCACATTTAAGGCTCTTGGGATTATACTGATCCACATAAATAATCTGGGATCTCTGTAATTTAATAGCCTCTAATTAGCAACCTTAATTACGTCTTCAATGGTAATTTCTCTTTGTCATAAAACATGGTTGCTGGTTTTATGGATTAGGAATTTGACAACTGAGGAGACAGTGGTGGATTTATTCTACGTGCCACATCTGAGCATTCTGGCTATTTGGATCTGAATACCTATATATTTCTGCACTTATTTTCTTGTTTGATATAATATAACTTTACTAAGACAAATTTCCATTAACAGGAAACCACTCATAAAATGAAATTACAGAGGTGGAAAAACTTGAATGTGTCAACTAACTGGCAAATGGATCTATGTTCAAAGATATATTTTTCTTTGCCTTGCTATATATCTTGGCATAAATTGTCCTTTTCATCTAGCAATTCACTTTTATACATGAAAGGCATTAAGAGTACAGTTTACTGTAAATATAATTTTTCAATAGAACTTAGTTGTATTCTATAAGTATTTCTTTGCTTGTATTTGCCAATGTATTTCTAAAAGGTAGCTTTTAATGTGAACAGAATAATAGGCAGTTAGACTTATGTTCAAAGCCATTTCAAAAAAGCATTTACTTAAAAATGTTAAAAATAGAGGTCATTATACAAAATTGACTCCAAATGACTTCTTTGTCAAAAAGAGATAATTAGGTGCTTCCCTAAAGAAAGTAGCATATTAGGAAATTGATCCCTATGGAATCAGGAGGCTTTCTGAATTTCAGTGATTTTGTAATACTTTTATGTGATTATGCAATATGGAAATCTCAAAATATATCACCAAACCCACAGGCCCTACTGACAGCTGCTTGAACAGCCAAGCAAAGGACGAGAAAAATAAAGAAGAATTACAGGCCCAGAGCAGTGGCTTATGCCTGCAATCCCAGCACTTAGGGAGGCCGAAGCAGGCAGATCACCTGAGGTCAGGAGTTCAAAACCAGCCCCTGTTGGTCAAACCACATTTCTACTAAAAACACAGAAATTAGCCAGGCATGGTGGTGGATGCCTTCAATCACAGCTATTTAGGAGTCTGAGGCAGGAGAATCACTTGAACCTAGGGGGTGGAAGTTGCAATGAGCCAAGATTGCACCACTGCACTCCAGCCTGAGCGACACAGTGAGACTCTGTCTCAAAAAACAAAAAGAAGAAGAACTACAACAACAATACAATAAAACTCATTCTTGATTTTAGCATCAGAATTTCAAGGTATTTTTGAAAGCTTGAGAACTTTTTTGCACATTTTGGGAGTACTCGTCGAAAACTGTGTCATTAAAAAGGAGGTAACTTGAAGTAGGGCCAGGTAGAGACGAAGGAGACGTCAAGATGGGCAGTGCATTAGCGCCACGCGTGCAAAGTTAGTTCAGTAAAGAAAGGGATCAATTAGCTTAAAACGTTTGAAATCATTTGGGCATAGTTTTAAAGACAAAAGAAAAATCATCCTGCAGGAATGCAGTTCATTATTGAGAGAAGGATGAGCAATGAACAATGAATTCCATCAGTTTTATAGGCAACCCTCCTTCTCCTTCACACAGTACTATCCATTATTAATGAGCACTATTTCTGAGTGTGAAAGAACTGTTTGAAAAACATTAACATAGTCTGTTGGATATGATTGACATTGTCATTCCTTTTATTTGGCTGTTGGCAAGTGGCTTCCCCGTAGACGTATGTGCATCTGGACATTACTAATATTCTCCTTGTTATTCACTCTGGGCAGCTGTGATATGGAAATTTTCAGCATTGTATTTTATGGTTTATTTTTCAGCTTTTACATTGTGTTCTGTTGCACATGCATAAGTCAAGACTTTCTGTATGCAATGATCAATCAGAAAAAATTATCTCTTTTCTAATTTGACTCTTCTCCAAAATTTAAAAGAAATTTATTCAAATTCTGGAGATATGCAATGACCGTCTGCTAGAGAAGCAGTTATTTAGATCCATGTCTATTCATGATATTTCTTTTTTACCCTTCAGTTTTCAAAGCTGATTACATTTTTAATTGTCCTACTGTAAGAAAAAAAGTGTAGCTCCTGTCTACCTGCTGTTCAGTAACACCACAGCTCTGACTAACCCGCCCACATAATACCTTTTAATCAACAAAATTAAAGGCAACAAAGTCGAGGATTAGAGTAGTAATGAATCCAAGAAAAAAAGAAATTAAATGCCTCATCCTCTTGACTTTTAAATATGTATATAACTAAGGTGCTTTTTTGCTCTCAGCTGTCCTGTTTCTCCCCTCCTCACAGCCCACAGGCACACCCACACAGAGATGTGTGTTCCTAAGTGTTGCTGACTTACTTCACGTGATCATACCACAAGGTGATCTTTTTCTCTGCACATTAATAGCTTATCAATAAAGTGAAGTAGGGACTAAAACATCTTCAGTCAGCTAAAGGTGATAGTCATTAATAGATGGAGGTGCAACTGCTTCTATTCCCTCTTTTTGGTATTCTACTGCCAGTTTTGCCAAATTATTTGAGTACACTAACAATTCATCTTAACAGGGCTCCCCAAAGTGTGTTTTGTCTCATGGGATGTCAATATATGTCATACAAAAAAAAAAAAAAAAGGAGAGAGAGAGTTGTTCTGTGGTAAAGGTAGCATGGCAGCGTTCCGTTTCAGTATTTTGGAGTGCTAGAGAGCCAGATGAACTCTCATAAGGCTGACATGAAACAGGATTCCTAAGCAAGTGAGTATAATTATATGGTTTTCTTAAAGTGATATTACTTTAGCATATTTTCACCTCATAGATTGTCTGGAGTTATTAGTGTTTTATGGAACACGTTTCGGGAAATTCTCACTTAATTGCATCTCCCTATTAAGCATAGTATTATACTAATAGGATTTACTCTAGGGGAAAAAAGCTTTTACTTCCTACTCTTTCCATACACCACATAGTATGGTGATTAAAAGTGGGCTTGGGAGTTCTACTTCCTGAGGTCAAATACTAGCTCCACTAATTACTAGCTGTATGATCTTAGGCAAGTCTCTACCATTTATTTGACTTGATTTTCTCTACAGCCAAATGAGGAAAAATAATAGTACCTTAGACAAAAAATAATGTGAATAAAGTAGTAGCTCTAATAATTGCTACTCACACTCCCCAAACCTGTGCATATGGAGCATATTAGCCCTTTTATATCAGAAAGGCATGCTATGTTACAGATTTCTTTATCCAGTATTCTGGATATTGAATCATTTCAGGAATGATTCTGAGTCTCAAAATTGATCACAAAACTTCATACACTTTTTTTTTCAGTAATCTAGTGGTTTGAATTATGAATTACCACTCTAATGAAATAGTGTCGCAGGGTTCCATGCTACACCAGCAGGTATATTTTTAGGTCGGTCTCCAGCAGGTAATATTCTTCTTCCTCTATTGTTAGTAAGCCATGTGTTACTCTAATGTTAGAAATTTCAAGCCTATTAGTAATTATATTCAGAAGTCCCTTTAAAACCTACTCAAATCACACTATGGCAGTATTCATTTATTTTGTTTATTCAACACATTTGTATTGCATACCTGTTGCACTACTGCTACAGTTTTAATATATCCTCTCAAAAATTCAGGTGTTATCAATGTGACAGTATTAAGATACAGAGACTAAGAGGTGACCAGGTCATAGGGGCTCCTTCCTCGTGAATAGGCTTAAAGCCCTTATAAAAGTGGCATCCTGTAGCATTAGGCTCCCTTGCCTTTCTACCTTCTACCATGTGAGGATGCAGCAAGAAAGCCCTTACCAGAATAAATGCTAGAGCCTTGATGTAGCTCCCAAAAGCGTGAATTCATTTCTCTTCTTTATACATCACCTAGCCTCAGTATTTTGTGCCAGAACCACAAACGGAATAAGACATCTATCATCTATCAGTCACTTTTGTAGCTAAACTTCAGAAAATCAGTATGTAAACACATAGATGATCAAGAAAATTTTACAGCAATGAGTGATCTAAAAAAAGATAATTAAATGGAGTATTTAATATGGAATTTCAAAGGTAAGAAGAACTTTACCTTAGGAAATCAGATGAGGAAACTCTGTGAAAAGAAGTATCACTTGAGCTGGAATATGTGTGAAAAGAAGTAGCTAAGCATGCAAAAACTTATCATAAAGAATGAAGGTACAAAAAATAGGAAATGTATCTGCTGTCTGAGGAAAAAAGTGAAAGCCACTGAGACTAGATCATGTTAAGGTAAGGCAAGACATATGGAAAATGAGATTAGAAAGAAATTATTAGATTACCATTTAAAACGATCTGTCAGACCAAGACCTTGGTCTGAAAAATTTTGGCAGGTCAGACCTCAAAAAAACAGGCAACAAAAGCAAAAATAGACAAATGGGATTATACGAGGGTAAAAAGTTTTGCAGAGCAAAAGAAACATTCAACAGAGTAGAGACAACCTACAAAATAGGAAGAAACATTTATAAACTATTTATCAACCAAGAGATTAATAACCAAAATATGTAAGAAACTCAAAGAACTTAACAGCAAAAACAATAATAATCAGATTTTAAAATGGGTAAAGGATTTGAATAGACATTTCCAAAAAGTAGACATAAAAATGGTAAATAGGTATATTTTAAAAAATGCTCAAAATCATGAAATTCAAATCACAGCTAAAATGAAATACCATATTATCCCACTTAAAATAGTTGTTATAAAAATGACAATAAAAATATGTTGATGAGTATGCCAGAAAGGAGAATAGTCATACTGCTGATGGAAATGTAATTAGCATAGCCACCACTGAAAACACTAAAATTTTCTCAAACAACAACAACAACTAAAAATAGAACTACTATAGGATTCAACAATCCTACTGCTGGGTATATATCCAGAGGATTGAAATAAGTATGTTGAAGAGATCTCTCCACTCCCATGATCATTGAATTTTTCACAATAGCCAAGATATGGAATCAATTTAAATGTCCAATAATAGATGAATAAAGAAAATGTTGTATATATACCCAATAGCATATTATTCAACAATAAAAAGGAAAGAGATTCTGTCACTTGCAGCAATATGAATGAAACTAGAGGAAATTATGTGAAGTGAAATAAGCCAGGCATAGAAAGACAAATATTACATATTCTCACTCAGAGAAGGTGGCAGCCAAAATGTTAATCTCAGGGAGGTAGAGAGTAGATTATTAATTACTGGAGGCTGGGAGGGGCAGACATTTAGGAGGAATAAAGATATGTTGGTTAATGGGTACAAAAATAAAGTCAGATTGAAGAAATAAGTTCCAGTGTTCAATCACATCGTAAGGTGACTAAATTGACAATAATTTATTTTATATTTCAAAATACCTAGTAGAAAGATTTGTAATATTCTTTATACAAAGAAATGATAAATGTTTTAGTGGTGAATATTTCAATTATCCTGATGTGATCACTACATATTTTATGTATCTATTAAAATATCATATGTACCACAGAAATATATATTATCATATGTCCATTAAAAATAACATAAATAAATACAAACAATTTCCCCAGGTAACAGATTGAAAGAAGGTGTCGGGGCAGATCCTGGAAACAGGGAAATCACTTTACCAGTTGTAGCAGTGATACAGGTCAGAGAGAAAGGGGGTTGGATTTGGATGAAAGCAAGGAAAAAATAAAGAGGTATCAGATTTAGCATATATTTTGAAAGTAAGATTATCGATATTTGTGGAGGGATTGACCATGGGAGGAAAATGAAAATAAAAAAGAGAAACCAGGTATGATGCTCCATTTTGGCTTGAGAAGCAGTTGAATTGAAATACAATACAACTTCCTGGCCTCGGTGAGACTTGAGAAGTGGTAGGCATAAATTCAGCATTCTGCTTTTGGCACAATAATTTTTGTTGGCTACTAGGCATCTAAATGGAGAGTAAAGTTGGCAGTTGGTCATAAAGCAGTATCCCAGAAAAGAATATAAAATGAAATTAAGAAACTATCATAGGATATTGTATTAAGAACCTATTGTAGGCCAGGCATTGTCCTGATTACTGGAAATAAAGGGTGAAGACAACATATATGTGATAGGCAAAATTCTAAAGTTGCTACCAAGGTCTCTGTTCCCTGATGTGTATACTCTATAATATCCTCTTCTTGAGTATGGGTGGGACCTGGGTATATGATGAATATAACTCCAATAATTAGGGTATGCTATGGAGCAGTGGTCCCCAACCTTTTTAGCACCAGGGACTAGTTTCCTGGAAGCCAATTTTTCCAAGGACTGAGGGTGGGGGAGATGGTTTTGGGATGAAACTGTTCCACTTCAAATCATCATAAGGAGCATGTAACCTAGATCCCTCACCTGAGCAGTTCACAATAGGGTTCATGTGCTCCTATGAGAATCTAATGCCACTGCTGATCTGACAGCAAGTGAAACTCAGGTGGTGGGTAATATTCCTTCCACCACTGCTCACCTCCTTCTATGTGGTCGGTTCCGGGTCTGTGGCCAGGGGTTGGGGACCCCTGCTATACAGCATAGTTTGCTTTAAGAAGAGAGGTTATCTTGGGTAAGGCTGATCTAATTAGAGTAGCCTTTAAAAAGGACTAGACCACTTCTGAAGATAAGCAACCTATGAACTCAACCTAAGAGAGAATGGAAATGTGAGAGGACCAAGGGTAGAAGGAGCCAAATCTCTGGCACCTGCTGGTACCAGCAAGAAAACAGAGACTTCAGTCATGCAGCCACAAAGAAATAAATTCTGTCAATAACCTAATGGAGTCTCCAGATAAACATATGTCCAGCTGATACCTTGATGTCAATCTTGTAAGAACCCAGCCATGTTGTACTGAACTCCTGACCCAAGGAAACTGAGATAATATATTTGTGTTTTATTAAGCCAATACAGTTGTGGTAATTTCTGACACAGTAATAAAAAACTAATTCAATGTATTTCATCTGTTTTGTGGAGACTTCAGTTTGCTAGAAAAAAGGAAAAGGAAGTAGAGCAGATAAATACCATCGCATTTTCATTTCTACAAGAAGGCTGTATATCAGTTTGATGATTGGAGTCAAATAGTATGGAGATTGAGGGCCTTTATGACAGAATAGATGGATGAACTGGGTTGTTGGCTATTGAATTCCAAGCAAGAGACCTCAGATTAGGATAGTGGTAGCAGATATTGAGTAGAAAGCACAGATGTTAGAACCATTTTGAGGCAATACTGAAGAATAATGGACATGAATGGAGAAGGCAGGCATCCACACTGGACCAGACCCCATCCACAGTACTGGAGATACCCTTATGTGTAAGTCACGCTGGGACACCAGATCTCAGATATAACAGTAAAGAAATTGAGAAGGAGCCATTCAGTACATTTCCCACTTCTGTTTATGTAATTGCATTATTTATGAGGTACTCAAACATCGTATTGTCACCATTATTTTATATTTTTGTTCAATGTTTTATAGCGCATGTTAAGACACAGATCTAAGAGTAACAAAGCCCAAGCACTTGTCAGTAATTTAAATATACTGCTATATTACTGCTAGAATATAATGATGCTCATCTAGCTAAAAAATCTGTTGATTTTATGACACAATTGATGTCAATTTTTGAAAACAAATTTCTCAATATCCATATCACAGCTTATCAATTTTGAATGTCTGACTTGTTTACCCATTGAACTGCTAGATTATGTATTCCAGCAATTTAGAAATATTACATCAATTATTTAGAATCTTGGTTGTTTTATATATGAGGTTATTTTTCTTAGTTTCTCAAATGTGAAAATGAAATTAGTTATCTAAAAATTGTGACATAATCTTTCCTCTCATAGATTTATAAATGTTATTTATTGTCTTCTGATGTTAATTGCAGCAGAGAAGCCTGTGTGTAGGTTTATTTTAATTTCACTGCAAATCATTTGCTACTTTGTCTTTCTTTCTTTTTTTTTTTTTTTTTTTACTAAATGGAGTAAGGTATTTTCTCACTGTTTATATTCATTCCCTTGTTGTTTATAAATTGGTGTTGTTGCATTTACTACTGGTGTTGACTTTTTCCCATTCGGTGTACTTATTTAATCTGTATATTTAGGGCTTATTCAGCTTTCGTTTGTCTTTCTTGTTCTCATTACAATCATTATGTCAGCTGATTTTTATTATTTCCTCTATTTCCTTTTTATTCTTGAAATATTGTTTTCAGGAGTTTTCATCAAAATTATTGCCTTTAAAGTTAATTCTGTTCTTCAATAACCTGAAAACACATTTTAACTTATACCTTGTTTTTAGTTTACCTAAATTTTTGCTTATTTTACACATTTATTTTTGTATTCTGTTTCTTTTCATATAAACCTATGTTTCCACTTCTCAGATGCAATTTTCCTATTATACATTGGACACTAAGGTATCTTTAAGTGTTTTTCTTCCTATGCTTGCAATAAATTTTTTATGAGATGTGTTCATTCTTTAGATATAAAAACAATATTTCCTTTCACCTGCTCTGTTTTATTTTTATTTTTTAATTTAGTGCTCACAAATGAGAAAAACGATTGTACTAAAAGGAAGAAGATTATATAGAAAAAGTGACATTGGTTTAAAAAAACACTTTACATTAAATAAACTCAGAGATAGTTTATGATACTGAAAATGCACAAGATACATGTTGGGAATTGATGCAAACTTTAAAAAAGTTAGTTTACCAAGGTGTAGAAAATATTCTAATTCCATATCATAATTTATAAGATGATGATGAAGATGAACTATATAAGAATAGTTTCATTCAGAAACTATAGGAGAAGAGAGTCAAGTTGGCAGACTAGGGGCAACCAGTGTGCAACACTCCTACAGAGAAAAACAAAGTTGGCTGCTACACAGTCCCTAGTGGCCCTGCAAGCCAATCATCTAAGAAACCATGTGGAGATCCAGCAAGGCAGTGAGGGAACACAGAAAACAAAAAAGAGTGAAGCTAAGCAGCAGTTCCTCTGGGGTTAGTACACAGGCAGGAAAGTGCCCCAAAATGGGGAAAGGAAGAGTGAGAGTGAGAGAGTGAGTGCAAGAAGCCACTGGGGGATCCACACTTCCCACGGGGACTGTGCAAGCCTTAGAAGGGGAGAATCTCCTTCGTTCCCAAGCTGCTAGACTGATATAGAGAGCCACCTTTAGTTTTTACAGAGGCAGCACTCATATCTTTGGGAACCACTGAAGGCATTGGGCTTCAGAGCAACCCAGCACCAGCTGTCATAGCTCCAATTGAGAACACAACTGGAGTGTCCACGAGCAGTAAGATTGTACCACTCCACCTCAGAAGACAAGGCTTAGTGTCAGCTTCCAGCACAGTGGCCCTGGTTCTGCCTGAACTCTGCCAGGTAAAACAACTGCAGGTTCCTCAGGAAGCACTTTGACAGCAGAGTGGGCAATCCATTCATTGCCACTGCTCATAGCCAGGTGGGCCAAACCTCCTGTGGCTTGCAGCACAGTGGAAATGCTTCTGCCTAATTTCTGTGGGTAGGTGCAACCCATGTTTCTCCAGAAAGCACCTAGACAGTAGATTGGGTAATCCTACACACCCCCATTGCTTCTAGCTAAGTGGCACCCATTGGCTGGGGTAGTGCCCCAGAGAAGGAGTGCCCTTACTCTCAGAACACTGAGAGTTTGTGGGTTTGTGAGTGAGTGGAGGGGGCAAGCAGGGTGTGCCTCCCTCCACAGGACCCATCCAGCAGGACCTGTAGGAGGAGGGAGTCAAGATGACAGACTAGAGGCAGCTAGTGTGGTCTGTCAACCATGACCCCTGCCTGAGGGGGCCCCACAGACAAGAACGCCTAACAAAGGCAACACAACCATGGAACTCGTGATTGGAGGAGTCTCCTCCAAAATGCAGGCCATCATTTCTCTCCCCCATCTCCTCAAACACAGAGCCATGCTGCCAAATGTGTCAAAGTACAAAAGAGCTGTATGGTTGAGTAAGAGTCTATCTGCCAGCCAGTGCTTGTAAATACCACATACTAGGTTACAGCCCCAAATGCAACATCAAAATATTTTGCTACTATACAACACCTGTGAAAAGTAAGGCAAAAATCTAGCCACAAATATGTATTTTTCTGGTCCTCTGAAAATATCCAGAAATAAAGCCAACTGACTAAACTTACATCACAGTTAAAGGACCATTAGCCCTCACACATAAGAAAGAGTCAATGCAAGAACTCTGGTAACTCAAAAACCCAATGGGTTCCCTTAACTCCAAAACACACTAGATCCCTAGAAATGGTTCTTGGTCAGACTGAGATGACAAAAATGATGGACATAGAATTCAGAATCTGGATGGCAAGAAAATCTCATCAGGATTAAGGAGAAAGTTGAAACTAATTCCAAGGAAAGCAAGAAATAAATTAAAAAAGAAGATCTACGCGTAAAAATATGAAACAGCCATTTTCAGAAAGAACCAAAATAAACTTCTAAAACTGAAGAATTTCCTTCAAGAATTTCACAATACAGTTAGAAACATCAGCATTAGACTAGATCAAGCTGAAGAAATAATTACAGAGCTTTAAGGCTGGTTTTTCAAATCAACTCAGACAAAAATAAAGAAAAGGAATTTTAAACCTCTGAACAAACCTCTGAGAAATATGGGATGACATAAAGAAATCAAATCTATGACTCATTGGCATTTCTGAGAGAGAAGAAGAGAGAGTAGGCAACTTGGAAAACACATTTGAGGACCCCATTTATGAAAATTTCCTAATCTTGTTAGAGAGGAGGACATACAAATTCACAAAACACAGAGAACCTCTGCAAGACACTACACAAGATGACCATACCCAAGGCACATAGTAATCAGATTCACCAATGTAAACACAAATAAAAACCCTTAAAGGCAGCTAGAAAAAAAGGTGATGACACCTAAAAAGAGAACTTTATCAGGCTAGCTGCAGACCTCTCAGCAGAAACCTTACAAACCACAAGAGATTGGGGCCCTATTTTCAGCATTCTTAAAAGAAATTCTAACCAAGAATATCATATCCTGCCAAACTAAACTTCATAAGCAAAGTAGAACTAAAGTTCTCAATTACTAAGGGTACTGGTTTCCAGCAAACCACCTTAAAATATGTCCTTAACAGAATGTTAAACATGGAAACCAAAGATCAAAACCTTCTACCATGAAAACACACTCAAGCACATAGCCCACATACGATTACACAATTACACAATCAAGTCTACAAAATAAACAGCAAGAGCAAAATGATAGAATCAAAATATTGTATGTCAATGCTAACTCTAAATATAAATGGTCTACCTGCCTTAATAAACCCTTTTCCTGTTTAAAAAAAAAAGGACAGTTCTTTGCCAGTGTTCATTTAAACACATTCTTTAAAGATGAAGAAAATCTCATTATAAATGTGAAAATATAATATAAAAACTCTTCTCTGAGTTATTTCTAAACAGAACAACAGAATCATCTGTTTTGTAAAAATCATCTTCATCAAATTAATCATTGGCCAACAACTATTAGAGAATGATGTTAACATTATGCATAGGAGTGCCACATTTTCTAGGGTTTGACAATTTTAGCAATCAAGAATTACCATATTTTGTAAATGAAAATGCTACTACTAAAAACAGAATGCTATAAATAGAACAGTGTCTTTAGTTTCCAAAGTTGATTAACTAGAATGATGCAAAAATAATTTAAAAAGCAATATTTTGTGGCAAAATCATCTTTCAGTAAACACTGCAGCCACAAGTGTCACTAGTGAGTATTCTCAGAGCAAACCATAAAAGAATTAAAAGGCAAAAAGTGGCAAGCTGGATAAAAAATCCAAACTGTTATCTTCAAGAGACATATCTCAGATATAATAATGCTCCAGGCTTAACGTAAAGGGATCGAGAAAGACCTGCCAAGCAAACAGAAACCAAAAAAGAGGAGGAATTGCTATTCTTATACCTGATACTACAGACTTTACACCAGTAACAATCAGGAAGAACAAAGAAAGCATTACATAATGATAAAGGATTTAATTCAACAAAAAGAGTTAACTATCCTAAATATATATGTACCCGACATTGGAGGACCCAGATTTAAAAAACAAGCTTTTCTTGACCTACAAAAAATTTTGAGAGTCAAACAATAATAATGAGACTTCAGCACCCCACTGACAGTGTTAGACAGATCA
This sequence comes from Cheracebus regulus, assembly GCA_963574635.1. Taxonomy (NCBI): domain Eukaryota; kingdom Metazoa; phylum Chordata; class Mammalia; order Primates; family Pitheciidae; genus Cheracebus; species Cheracebus regulus. Next base: position 63,958 of record CAUYQU010046450.1, on the reverse strand, counting down.
GGCAGAAAACTAACAAAAATATTCTGTATTTAAATTTCACCCCTGATCAACTGAACTTAATAGACATCTACAGAAGACTTCAGTTAGCAACCATAGAATACACATTCTTCCCATCTACACAAGGAATATATTCTAATATCAACCACATGCTTGACCATGAAGCAAGTCTCAAGAAATTTAAAATAATCTAAATTATATCAAGCATTTTCTTAAATCATAGTGCAATAAAAACAGAAACCAGTATCAAGAAGATCTCTCAAAACTATGTAAAACAAGAAGATATTACAATCCCAAATTTATATGCACATAATGCTGGAGCTCCCAGATTTATGAAACAATTACTATTAGACCTAAGATAGATAGCAACAAAATAATAGTGGAAGACTTCAATATCCCACTGATAGCACCAGACAGTTCATCAAGACAGAAAGCCAGGAAATAAATAATGGACTTAAACTATACTCTAGAACAAATGGACTTAACATATATTTACAGAACATTCTCCCCAATAACTGTAGAATACACAGTCTTCTCAACAGCAAATGGAACATTATCCAAGATAGACCATATGATAGTCCACAAAACGAGTCTCAATAAATTTAACAAAATCAAGATTATATCACGTCCTCTCTCAGACCACAGGAAGTATAATTGGAAATCACTTCAAAAGGAATCCTCAAAACCATGCAAATACACGGAAATTAAATAACCTGCTCCTGAATGATCATTGGGTCAACTATGAAATCAAGATGGAAATATGAAAATTCTTTGAAATGAGTAATAGTGACATAACTTATCAAAACCTCCGGGATACAGCAAAAGAAGTGCTAAGAGGAAAGTTCATCACATATTCTCACTCATAAGTGGAAGTTGAACAATGAGAACACATGGACACAGGGAGGGAAACACACACTAGGGGCTGTTGGGGATAGGTAAGGGGATAGGTGGTGAGGGAAAGGAACTTAGAGGATGGGTCAATAGTGTAGCAAACCACCGTGGCACACATATACCTATGTAACAAACCTGCACGTTCTGCACATGTATCTGGAAACTTAAAAAAAAAAAGTCCAAGACTAGATGAATTCACAGCTGAATTCTGGCAGACATTAAAAGATGAACTGGTTCTAATCTCACTGAAACAATTTTGAAAGAGAAAGAGTGTGTATTGGTCCATTTTCATACTGGTATAAATAACTGCCTGAGACTGGGTAATATATAAAGGAAAGAGGTATAACTGAATCACAGCTAAGCATGGCTGGGGAGACCTCAGAAAACACAATTATGGTGGAAAGCAAAAGGGATGCAAGGTATCTTCTTCACAAGGCAGCAGGAAGGAAGTATACTGAGCAAAGGGGGAAGAGTCCTTTATAAAACCATCAGATCTCATGAGAACTTTCTCACTTCCTGAGAACAGCATAGGGGAAACCACCCCCATGATTCAGTTACCTCCATGGAGTCTCCCTTGACACGTAGGGATTACAGGGATTGAAATTTAAGATGAGAGTTGGGTGGGGACACAAAGCCTAAACACATCAGAGGATATCCTCCCTAAATTATTATGTGAAGCAAGTATTATCCTAGTACCTGAACCAAGAAAAGACATAAGAAAAGATAACTACAAATGAAAATCTCTGATGAACATAAATACAAAAATCCTGAATAAAATGCTAGCCAACTGAATCCAACAGCATATCTAAAAGATGATACTACATCATGATCAAGTGAGTTGCATCCTGGGGATACAGGGATGGTTTAACATATGCAGGTTAATGAATGTGATACATTACACAAACAGAATTAAAAACAAAAACCACATGATCATCTCAATAGACACAGAAAAAGCATTTGATAAAATCCAACTTCCTTTATGATAAAAGCCCTCAACAAAATAGGCCTAGAAGGAACATTCTTCAAAGTAATGCTGAAGTAATTTTGAAGTAATGACAAACCCACAGCTAATGTAATACTGCATGGGGAAAAGTTGAAAGCATTACCCCTGAGAACTGGAACAAGACAAGGATGCCTACTTTTGCTACTTATATTCAACATAGCAGAGGGGAAGTCCTACCCAGAGAAATCAGACAAGAGAAAGAAATAAAGGGCATCCAAATTGAAAAAGAGAAACTCAGACTGTTGCTGTTTGTTCATGATATGATCATATACCTGGAAAACCCTAAGACTCAAAAAGCTTCTAGATTTGATAAACAAATTCAGAAAAGTTTCAGTATACAAAATCAATGTACACCGATCAGTAGCACTGCAATACACTTACAATGGCCAAGCTGAAAATAAATTCAAGACTTCAATCCCTTTTACAACAGCTGCACAAAAAGGTGAATGATCTCTACAGGAAAACTACAACACACTGCTGATAAAAACACAGATGACATAAACAAATGGAAGAAAATGACCATAGGGCCCAAATTAATCTAGAGATTCAATGCAATTCTCATCAAAATATCATCATCATTCTTCACAGAACTAGAAAGAAACAATCCTAAAATTCATTATGGAATCAAAAAAGAGCCCACGTAGTCAAAGCAATACTAAGCAAAAAGAACAAATCTGAAAGCATCATATTACCCAACTTTGAACTATACTATAAGGCTATAGTTACCAAAACAGCATGAAACATGTATAAAAATAGGGGCATAAACAAATAAAACAGAATAGAGAACCCAAAAAGAAAGCCAGATATTTACAGCCAACTGATCTTAAACAAAGCATAAAAAAACATAAATTGCATAAATTGTTGAAAGGAGACCCTAATCAATAAATGGTGTGAGGAAAACTGTCAAACCACATGTAGAAGGATGAAATTGGATTCCCATCTCTCACCTTATACAAAAATCAACTCAAAATGAACAAGACTTAAGTCTTATAACTGAATCCATAAATATTTTACATTGGAAAATCTCTTCTGGACTGAAAGAAATCTCTTCTGAACAAAATTCTTTGTTTAGGCAAAGAATTCATGACTAAGACCCCAAAAGCAAATCCAACAAAAACAAAAATAAATAAATAGGACCTAATTAAACTAAAAAGCTTCTGTACAGCAAAACTAATAATCTGCCAAGTAAACAGACAACCTACAGGGTGGGAGAAGGTATTTCCGAACTATGCATTTGACAAAGGACTAGTATCTAGAATCTACAAGAAACTCAAAAAAAATAAGCAAGAAAAAATAATCCCATCAAAAATGCACAAAGGACACGAATAGATGTTTCTCAAAAGAAAATAAACAGCCAACAAACATATGAAAAAGTGCTCAACAGCACTAATCATCAGAAAAAGAAATGCAAACTAAAACCACAATGAAATGCCATCTTACTGCTGAAAGAATGGCTGTAATTTAAAAAAATCTAAAAACAATAGATGTTAGTATGAATATGGTGAAAGGAAACATTTTTACACTACTAGTGGGAATCTAAATTATTACAACCACTATGGAAAACAATATGGTGATTTCTTTTTGAGTCTCTCACCCAGGCTGGCGTGCAGTGGCATGATCTTGGCTCACTGCAACCTACACCTGAGGGGTTTGAGCGATTCTCCTGCATCAGCCTCTAAAGTAGCTGGGATTACAGGTGCCCACCACCACACCCTACTAATTTTTATATTTTTAAGTAGAGACTGGGTTTCACCATGTTGGCCAGGCTGGTCTCGAACTCCTGACCTCAAGTGATCCACCGGTCTCAGCCTCCCAGAGTGCTGGGATTACAGGTGTTAGCCACCGTGCCTGGCCAGCGATTTCTTAAAGAACTGCAAGTATAACCACCATTTGATCCAGCAATTCCACTACTGTGTATGTGCCCAGAGGAAATAATCCATTCTATCAATAAAACACATGCAGTCATACATCCATTGTGAATACGTCTATTCACAATAACAAAGACATAGATTCAACCTAGATGCCCATCAACAGTGAAATGGATGAAGAAAATGCTGTATATAAACACACCATGCAATACTACAGCCATAAAAAAGAACAAAATTGTGACCTCTATAGCAACATGAATGGAGTCAAAAGCCATTATGCTAAGCTAAGTAACATAAAACCAGAAAACCAAATACTGCATATTCTCACTTATAAATTAGAGCTAAACATTGAACACACATAAACATAAAGATAGAAACAATACACATTGAGGACTACTAGGAGAGGAGTGGGTGTAGGCTGAAGAACCACCTGTTGGAAGCTACTGCCTAGGTAATAGGATTGTTGGGACACCAAACCTCAGCATTATGACACATACCCTTGTTTCGAACCTGCATGTGTACCGTGTACCCTTTACTCTATAATAAAGGTTGAAATTATTTTAATAAAAAGAAAAAAATAATGATTTTTACCAATAAATAGAGCACTTTAATTCTTAATGTCTCTAATGTTTTAATTACAGTACACTAATATTCATTTTTATACTTCTTGAATTTCTTTATACATTTATAATTTACAGTGAAAATAATTTTTAATAGCAAAAATTGACAAAAATATTTGGAGGTCACAACAAAATTATTGTTGATTGTTTTGCTTACTTTGAAGTTTTGCCTTATATCATCATTATTGCTATCCTGTATTTCCACACAAAGTAAAAGCTTCCTGTATTAGGTCTGTGTAATCATATTTATAAAAACATGTATACTTTCATAGATATTCACTTAGAATATAAATTTTGAGGAGAAAATATTGATGAGAAGCAGAAAACAATATTACTTTAAAATATGAAAATAACTTTTTAATGAATTAGTGCTTGCCTACAATTTCTGTATTCTAAAAACATAAATAAAAATATATTATTTACACTTTCATTTGTATGTATTGGAGGAGACAGGATGTTGCTCTGTGCATAACACATTTCTTCCAGCTACTCAGGAGGCTGAGGCAGGATAATCACTTGAACCCGGGAGGTGGAGGTTGCAGTGAGCCAAGACCATGCTTTTGCACTCCAGCTTGGGAGACAGAGTAAGACTCCGTCTCAAAAAAAAAAAAAAAAAAAATCCAGAAATCACAACCAAGTGACCAGTATTTATGACCTAGATCATAAAATGCTATTATACTTTCATGTCTTAAATTTCTTAGAAGTGGAAGTACAACATAATTCCTACCTTTCCTGAGGGTAAGAAGGATAAAAGTGTTTTTTTTACTTTTAACTGATTAAAAGAAAATACCAACTAGTCAAATCAAGACAATCTTTTCCTCCTTTTCATAAATGGACATGGAGTTATGCTTGTTGCATTCAATCAAATACATCTGGAAAACGAAAATTGAACTTTCCAAGTAGCTCATTTTCTGTTTAGCACTGCTCTCACCTTTTTTACTTACTTTGTTTCACTTTATTATTTTTTGGGACAGGGTCTTGCTCTGCCACCCAGGCTGGAGTGTAGTGGTGCTATCTCAGCTCCGTTTCTCTGATTCAAATGATTCTTCTGCCCAGCAACCTGAATAGCTGAGACTACAGGCGTGCACCGCCACACTGAGCTAATTTTTGTATTTTTCCTAGAGATGGGTTTTCACCAGTCAGGCTGGTCTCGAACTCCTGACCTCATGTGATCTGCCTGCTTCGGTCTCCCAAAGTGCTGGGATTACAGGCATGAGCAAGTGCACTGGCCAGCTCTTACCTTTTAAACTCTATTCATTAGATTCCTATCTCTTCACCTTATGATATCTGGTGGAAGGGCTTTTTTAACTAGAAAAACGATGGCAGTTTTGAAAGAAACGTTTATTTTGTTGACTTATTGACACCATGTTAAAAGAGATGTGGAATAAATATGGATGTTAGCTGGCATCATATCCCCCCAAAAAGGGATACAATTATTTGCAATCACAGGAGTGAGGCTCATGGCCTGGGAAGTTTTTCTCAGAGCCTTTATGTGAAAGAATAAAATAGTACTCTTGTTTCTGGCACCAATAATTCAGTATGATGTCTTTCCTTCAGGAGCAATTGTCATCTGGGAAATTTACCTAAATCATAGCAACAACAAAGTCTGTCATTTCTTTCATTATTCTATTCCTGGCCTGGCTAGATAAGAGCAGAAAGATAATTAAGTCAGTGATGAGTTGCAGGCGCAATGCCATTTCAGCTATTAAGAAATATACTGAGGAGTACATACATAGACACATGGTGGCAGACCTGTGAGGGGCATCATTTTAACTTCTTTTCATGCCCTATCTGTCCCACTGATAAAAATACAACCTTCCATACCACAGCTGAGGCAATTAAATGATACATAGATGGTAGGTAGAAAGATTTTATAGATTCATTTTAAAACCAAAATATTGTTTAAACGTAACATGTTTTTTATAGTAATTTTTTCCCGAAAATAGTTCAGATGAACATAGTTATCTTTTAAGAATGAAAACATCATCATTGATGATAAAATGCTATTATATCACTATTATTAAAAACACAATTCAAAAATTTTTTAACTTTTAATTTCAGGGATACACGTGAAGGTTTGTTACATAGGTAAGTTTGCACCGTGGGGTTTACTGTACAAATTATTTTGTCACTTAGGCATTAAGCCTAGTAACCATTAGTTATTTTTCCTGATCCTCTTTCTCCTCCCACCTTCCACCCTCCAATAGGCACCAATGTGTGTTGTTCCCCTCTATGCATGCCTGTGTTCTTATTATTTAGCTCCCATTTATAAGTGAGAACATGTGGAAAAACATATGTTTTATAATTGACCTTACTGATATCATAGAAATGAGCATACACTGAAATATTGTATTATAAAACATTGAACATGTTTGTATATTATATACAATATTATAAAAGTTAAACAGAAATGTAGCTAAATACCCAAGAATGCAAATAAACTATTGAGCCACATAAGATACAAGTATTCACATTCGGATATAGATATATATGTCATAATATTTGCATAAATGGGTGTATCTCTAAAGTTCCACAGTTCTGTCTTTCCCATCTTGATTAACATTACATGTCAAAAGGTTATAGTGTTCTAAAATTTTTTTAAAAAGCAATAGATTAGGCAGTGCTTATTTTTTATGTTTTTCTAACTTTATACAAAAGGAAAATAATTTTGATGATTCTATCTTTCATGAATTTTTTTGATGTGTATACTTTTATCATAAATGAGCTCAGCAATTCCTTTTTCCTTACCCATTTCTCCTGTAAAATAAATATTAAGTGCCTCCTGTGTGCCTGGGACTATACCATAAAATTACATATGTGAGTCATGACATAAAGATTATATGCATATATATGAACAAACTATATGCATAGAAATACAAATATTTTAACAACATTGGATTATACTGCTTATTGCCATTTTAAAATCTGTACAAGTTAATATTGTGTTGTTAATGTTTTAAAATAATTTAAAAGAATCTATTTTTTATAGATAAATCTGTATCTCTAATTTCTATGTTTTAGGCCAAAATGATGATTCCTTTAACTACTTCTATACACTTAAACTTATTAGTATTAAATCATTAATAGTGTGGAAAATATCAACATTATATTAACTCTGATAAATAAAACTGAGTAGATGGCACCATGAAAATTTCTGATTATTTTCTGCAAATAATTTCCTCGAAGGTTACTGCATAGAAAAGCATGAATGTTTAAAAATGAAAATTTCTAATTTTTACTTCTAGTTAAGACAGAGTAATTCATGTCTGACTATAAGAATAGCCAAGACCCTCAAAAAGCACCAATATCTTGCTGCTTTTTGCCTAGTTTCATGTTCGTTTGGTTGACAAAGGAAGCTTTAAAAAAATATAGCAAAAACTGTCAGAACCAACTTTGTCAAAACTCTGGAAAACAGTCAAAGGTTGTGAGCAACAAAGCAAATGCTGAATCAAGGAAAAGCCACCTTAAAAACAGTAGGAAAACTGTGAGGTTTTAATTTGCTCTTGGGCCACCCCTTCCCCGAGCTGCAGCCATTCTGAATTGGGTAGAGGTTTCTAGCTTGGGACCCTGGTTCTGGAGAGAGGAGAGAAGACTTCATCTATAAAGAATTGTGTTTGCCTTTTCTTATCTGTCTGGGGAGTAAACTGTTGCAAGATCGTGACATTGTTTTCCCTAACTAGGAACCTACTTGAGGAGAAAAAGCGACATGTATTTCTCAAAAACATTACAAGATGAAGGAATAACCCATAGCAGCTTGAATAGGTCCTCCTGGCATATAAAAGTATAGAAATCTATGAGGCAAAGCAGAAGAGAGAGTTTCTTTGGGAACTTAGGCATTGAAAAACGCCAGGGTTTATTAGGTGTTTAGAAAAAGCCAAATGCATGCCCAGAACAGAAAGCTTACCCAGGCAAGACCTGAGAAGACCCAGAATTTCACCTCTGAGTGTTCTATAGGAGCAGTCCAGGCAAGAAGTGAGAGTGAAGACAGAGTTGTGACTGGCCTGGCTAGATGGTGAAGGGAAGCCTCAGCATAGAGCCAATGTACAAAGAGCAGGAGATAAGTTTTGGGGGTTTTTTTCCTTCTTTTTTTTTTCTTTTCCTCTTCTCCCACCTCATCCTAAATATTTGGCAACTGTAAAGACCTATGATTGAATACTGTCTCAGGGTGTTCTTCATCATATAGGCAAAGCTGCTGATGCATTAAAAATTAAACGGTCTTGAATAAGTACTAGTTTTGAAAAATACAGAGTTTAAAACAACCACTTTGCTGGACTAAACTTAGAAATAATCATTATGGAAGAAATTTTTGTAAAGAGAATAAACAGGTTCATGTGAGGAGAGAAAATCAGGATACAATGAACACCACAGGTTTGAAAACACTGCCTTTCTTATATCTACCCTTTTTGCTTTCAGGGAAATTGTTCTGTTTGCAAGAGGACTTCAGGGGCATCTGCTCTAGGTAGATATCAATACTCTCAATTGAGAAATTTGGAAATGAGAAAGAAAACAAATGTATGTCGGGGTAAAATGTTGTACTTGGTGAGATGAAAGGAGTTGTTAATGATGAAGTCTAAAGAGGGAATGCAGAGCTCTCATAACTATATCCACATTGCTACCATACAACCATACAAAATATGTCTAAAAATGTTCCTTCTTCTTAAATTAAAAGTTAACTTTATACAGAATATCCAGTGAAAATGAAAGACAAAGCACTTACTTCCTAAGAAATTAAGTCAAACTAAAACAAATGGATGATTAAGATTTTCTGCTAATCATCTCTAGATATAATTAAACTATGCTGGATGTAAAACACCACATATATTTGAGTCTTCAGAGCTAAATGCAAATGTATGGGGGTCCAAGTGAAAGCAACAGGAAAAAAGACATATTATTTAGTATATTAGATTTCCATAGCAGGTGTATGCAATGAGGATATAGAAAAATCAGCCCTTAGTTGAGCTTACTAAGAGAAAGATTATTTTGTTAGAATTCACCTTCTGCGATATTGGAATTCACTTCGTGCAATAGTAGGAAATGTTAGGCTCTCTCATTGCAGTAAAGGAAGCATTGATTCCTCTGTTCACTGGGTTTGTAATAATTAGAGGATGGATTAGTCACATTTTCTGGCTCACTTAATAAAATTCACAATAATTGATTTTATTTTTGAACTACAGATAGCATACTAATTTCAAATTATTTTGAAGCTTTCTTCTCTGTCAACTTAGTAGTGAATTCCTTATCAAATAAGCATATAAACTGTCATTAAAAAGTCATCAATAAATAAACTATAGATAAATCTGAACAATCAGCTAACTATAATAACCCTGCTGGGACATTTACAAATACATAGACACACAAATAGCTTTGACTTTCTCTATACTATTCCTTTGTCTTCTGATCACCTTTTGTCCATACAAATAAACGTGATCCTGCTGCTACTAGAAAAGGAATTTGAGGAAATCTGTGAATTCTCAAATAAAAAGAGAGAACAAACTAAAATTACAGAGATATAATATAAGCAGAATGTTGGGAAAGACTTCTATGCTGTGCTAGAATGTTTACAGGTATCTCCTCCCAAAATAGTATTTCCTTTCATTACATGAAAAATTGTCTCTCATATTGCAGCCCTCGAATATATTTTACAAGCAGATAACGTTTTGAATTAAAAAGTCATTTTTGAGTAATCAGATTGATCCCCTAAAAACTGTAGGGATCAAGGAACAATAATTGCATATTTGCACACATTAACTTGATGAAATTTCTAAATTCCTAATGCCTAAATAGCTCAATTGAAATTATAGCTGGCTTAAAATTTAAATAAAGCAATTAAACAGATTTTTAAAAATCTAAAATCGAAATGAATGTATCAAATTTCTGAATGTATGAGTACTTTTTAACTTGATAGCAATTTTTAAAAAAGAAGTAAAATTTGATTGTATACTTCAAATGTAAAATAACCTGTATGCCAGTGTACATAATTAAATGAAAACAGCACACTGAAAAATAATAAAACAAATATGATGAAGTTTGATATTCATGCAATTAAAGACATCATTCAAACTTACTGAAAAGTTAAGTATTATCAGATAAAAACAAAGAATAACAGCTAGCCTGAAAGGTAAAACAAAAGTACTGGTGAATATAGAAACTATGACAGTTTTAGAAGTAATTGCTGAAACACTGAAAGATTATGAGATATTAACCATCGAATTAGTATTTACAGAATGAACAGTAGTTATAGAAATTCTCACAAAGCTGGTGAGAGTTTTATACATGACATCTTCATAGGGGGATTATGAGAATAGAAACAGCTATAAACATTGTGAAAGCAGTTCAATAATATGTTTCAAGATATTTTCCCTTCTGTATCTTTTCACTCAGTGATTCTACTTCTTGCTATCTGTGTTAAGAACATAACTAAAACATGAAGGATATGTCCATTATGATAAATTGCGAAATGCTGAATGTAATTAAATAAGAAAATATTGAATTATATTACATCCATAAATGAATTATAATGTAATCATTAAAATTATGTTCCTCAAGCATTGCTAGGAAGAATGAATGCTTACGCTATAATGTTGTGATATTAAAATGCATGCAATAAATGTATAGAGAAATAATGAAATGAAAACCTAAAATATTAACTATTGTAATTTATTTTTTTAAAATTTACATAGTAGGTGTATATATTTACGGAGTATCTAAGATATTTGGACACAAACAAACAATGTATACTACTTGCATCAGGGTAAATGGGATATCCATCATCTCAAGCATTCTTACAAACATTTCATTGTTTTTAAACATACAATAAATTATTGCTGATTATAATCACCCTGTTGTAATAGAATTCATATGCTTTAAAAACTTATCCTTCATAATTTTCAGTATTTTCCACATTTTTCAGTATGTATTAATTTTATATCATATATTAGCATTATTTAACAGACTATTAAAGAAATATTGTTTAATTTTGGTTAAACTGTCTTGGTGCATGCATGAACTCATGGACTCAATCAACAAAGACTGCAAGTATTTACTATGGGCTTGGCATTCTCCACACCTTGAATTTGAATGGTAAACAAGATATATATAAGTCCTGCCTTTACAGAGCTTGTATTTGAGTGTGGCCAGAAAATAAACAGTTTTATTGGAGTAAAAAATGGAAAATAAGAATGAATAAATAAGTAAATGAGAAATGAGAAAATGGAGATATGGACTTAATTTATTCACTTTTTTAAAAAGGAGAGCAGAGAATATCAGTGTTAGTTTTAAGACTTGTATGGATTTAAGCATTTTTTGTTGTTTGTATATTAGCAATAGTGGAAGTATTTTAGTGGAGTGAGAAAAATGGACAATGTAGAAGAAAACATTCTAGAATAGATGATAGAGCATGAAATTTAGAGTGCATATTAAGGGGCTGAACTCTGATGCAAGACCAGAAGTTTCTTTTATTGAAATAGCTAGAAGGACAGAAAATACATATGTAAACGGTATAGGATTTATAGAGGTAGTCATGCGAAAATAAGAAAACTGGATGAATTACTTCTAATTTTTTCAGTGAGCTATAAGATTCAATCATATGAGCTGCCCATGCTGAGTTTGGTGTTTGAGTTAAAAAAAATAAATTAATATGGAATGCTTGGTGACAGTAAAGATGTTGTGAAATAGTTTAGTTGTGTGGAGAAGTAGAAATTGAATTTATACCAGAACATATAGCAACATTGCTGGAAACTTGATTTGTGATATAAACGTTCAGGTATATCCTTACTGCCAAATTATATGACATTTGTTATTCAAAGAAAGCTCAGCTGCTCTTGTTCAGATATTGTATTCAAGGTCACTAGGATTTAGCCAATTAATGGAACGATTCATAAATAAGAACATCACCTACTAAGCAAATGCTTACTTAAAAATATGTGCTGTCCTAAGAAGCACATGAGGACATGAGAAAGACAGTAAATGATACAATTGATCCCCTAAAGTACTTTCTCCAAAAGTTATACTCTTTCAACAACTTTTAAGATAATGTTGGTTGTTAAGGATATTTGAAATTCATAGAAGCAGAAGCTCTGATAGAACAAGACCAGGATAAAAGCACTAGAGGTCTTTCGAAACTAGCATCTTTCTAAATGTCTACTCTTCCCCAATTCTCCCTTTACATAATTTCTCCCTAAGTTGTGCATGCTAGAATTTTTCTCTACCCATGCAAGTTTAGGGTAGAGTTTACGGTAGTAAAGTAGATATTATGTTCTTTCTCACAGAGTCCACAAAACACAAAAAGAGCCATAAATCTACCTAGTCATATTTGACACTGCAGGATAACTGTCCAAATTCATGTGAAAATAAAGTGTACAGAGTGGTAGAATAATTGAATCTGTCTCACAGCAGTAGAGAAGATTACATTAATTTTTGTGCTTTTAAGATTTCTTAATTCAAAACCACATAAATGTCATTAATACAAAATTAAAACACAGTGGAAAGAAAATATCGTATGAAATGTATTCTTGAATCTTGTTGAATAAGATTGGCAGAGAGAGTAATCATTTTCTCAGAGTAAAGGAAACCTAGTCATGGAACTAAATTAATAAAAAAGTTTTATTAAATTATTTGATAAAAGCTCAGGGTTTTGTACTTATAATTTGGGTTACTGGACCTTTAACAAACACTCCAATCTCTCATTCAATCCCTATCCCTGATTGATTTTATGAAACTCATTCACAAATCTCTCCTTTATCTTTGTCAGTTTTTCCTTTGTTGCCATAGTCCTGAAAGTAGGAGGAGGAAGGGAGTCTTCAGAGTCTATCTATCTTGAAAACAAGTAAACTTAAAATTTACTGAACTACTCAGCTGTCCCATGGAACATAGATTCAAAATCAAAATATCTGTACTAAAAAGAGAAGGTCATTTTTCAACTGGTTAGTCTTAGAAGAATGTTAACATGTGACGTGTACAGATTTTCTTTTTCTTTTGAAAATGTACTACTCTAAATTACAACGTTACTCACTGCAGTATTGCAACACTTGGCCATGTAAGGTCCTCACTACCTGAGCACTGTTTGAGATACTTGCCTTCGATTTTACCTCATTCATTTATTTGTTAATTCAATGTGTTAGAAACAAGTGTTGGTGATCCAAAGAATAGTAAGTACTCAGTCACTGTAGTCTGCAGAGGATAATATATTTGAATTGTTTCAATCCAGACTGGCAAAGAGAGTTAGAAACAGGAAATTCCAAACACAGAAAATAGCAAAAAACAAACAAGTAAGTCAATAAACAAAAACAACTAGAAAAAAGGTGATATATGAAATAACATGCTATATGTGCATTTCTGGTGTTTCTATAGAGCTGAATTGTCAATGTAGGGGAAAAATTAGGCCATAGTTTAAAAAAAATGTGAAGGTGTAAGAAGCTAATGAATGAAATTTAAATGGAAGGAATTTGGTTAAATTTGTACTTTAGAGACACAACTATGGAGGAACTGTAGAAGATGGATTGGAGTAGAAGGCTGGAGGTAGAGATTGTATGGGTGGGTATTATAATAGTTTCATGAAATATTATAAACATGAAATAAAGCACTATCAGTGTGTGAAAAAGAGAAGGGGAAACATAAGACATCACTAGGATGGAGAATGAACAGGACTTGATAACAGCTGCATATGATGGTGAAGATGAAGTGTCAAAAAAATCTAAACATGTTGTATTAGTTCATTCCTAAATAGCTATAAAAAATAGCTGAGACTGGGTCATTTGTAAGAAGGGAATTGATTGGCTCACGATTCTGTAGGCTATAGATGAAGTATGGTAGCATCTTTTTCTGGTGAGGCCTTAATAAGATTCCAGTCATGACAGAAGGCCAAGGGAAAGCAAGGCATCTCACTAGCAACAGGAGCAAGAAAGAGAGCAAGGGGAAAGTGCTGCACGGTTTTAAACACCAGATGTCTTAAGAACTCACCATCATGAGAACAGCACCAAAAGGATGAGGCTAAACCATTCATGAGAAAGCCACCCCCATGATCCAACCAGCTTCCATTAGGTCCCACTTCCAACACTGGGGACTACAGTTTGACATGAGCTTTGATGGGAACACAGATCCAAGTCATATTATTCCACCTTTGGCTCCCCCAAATCTTATGTCCTTCTCACATTTCAAAATACAATAATGCTTTCCCAATAATCCTCAAAGTCTTAACTCATTGCATCATTAACTCAAAAGTCCAAAGTTCAAAGTCTCATCAGAAACAAGGCAAGTAAGTCCTTTCCACCTATGAGCCTGTAAATTAAAAAACAAGTTAGTTACTTCCAACATACAATGGGGATACAGGCATTGGATAAGTACTATCATTCTGAAAGGGAGAAAGAAACTGGCCAAAAGAAAGCAGCCACAAGCCCCATGTAAATCCAAAACCCTACAGGACAGTCATTAAATCCTAAAGCTCCAAAATAATCTCCTTTGACTCCATGCCCCATATCCAGGGCACACTGATATGACAGGTGGTTTCCCAAGGGCTTGGGCAGCTCCACCTCTGTGACTTTGGTGGGTTAGGCCACCATGGCATTGAGTGTCTGTGGCTTTTCCAGCTGTCAGTACATCTACCATTCTGGGGCCCTCTTCTCATAGTTCTACTAGGGAGTACCCCAGTGAGGACTCTATGTGGGGCACCAACTCCACATTTCCACTATTTCCACTTTGCACTGCCCCAACAGAAGTTCTCCATGAGGCCTACACACCTGCAGCAGCCTTCTGAAATCTTGGCAGAGGTTACCAAACAAAAATTCTTGAACTCTGTGCACCAGCAGGTTATGCCACATGGAC
The DNA here is from genome assembly GCA_963574635.1 of Cheracebus regulus. Taxonomy (NCBI): domain Eukaryota; kingdom Metazoa; phylum Chordata; class Mammalia; order Primates; family Pitheciidae; genus Cheracebus; species Cheracebus regulus. The sequence continues at coordinate 48,761 of CAUYQU010046450.1, read as the reverse complement.
GCGGCCAAGGCCTATAGATCACACCTTATAAAGCAGTGGCCTGAGCTGCACCTGGACCCCTTTGAGTCTGACCTGGAGCTGGAGTGGCTGAGATGCAAGGAGCTGTATCCTGGGGCTGTGCAGGGTAGCAGGGCACTGGGTCTGGTTAATGAAAACATGAAATTATTCTTCCCTTCTAGGGCTCTCGGCCTGTGATGGGAGGGGCTTCCATGAAGGTCTCTGAAATGCCTCTTAAATCTTTTCCCCATTATCTTGGCTGTCAGCACTTGGCTTCTTTTTATTTATACAAATGTCTGCTCCCTTCTTGAATTCATCTTTTGAAAATGGGCTTTTCTTTTCCACCATATGGCTCAGCTGCTAATTTTTGAAACTGTTGTGCTCTGGCTCCCCTTTAAACATTAGTTATAACTTTAGGTCATTTCTTGGCTCATACATATGAGATGGGTTATTAGAAGCAGTCAGTTAATATCTTGAAGGCTTCGCTGCTTAGACATTTCTTCTGCCAGATATCCTAAATTATCACTCTCAAGTTTAACATTCCACAGATCTCTAGGACAAGACACGATGTAGCCCAGTTCTTTGCTAAGGCATAAAAAAAGTGACCTTCACTAAAGTTTCCACTAAGTTCCTCATTTCCAACTCAGACTTCATTAGGCTAGCCCTCACTATTCATATCACTACCAGCGTTTTATTCATAATTATTCAATAGGTCTCTAGGAAGTTCCAAACTTTCCCTCATCTTTCTGTCTTCATCTGAGCCCTCCAACTCTTCCAACCACTGCCAATTATCCAGTTTCAAAGCCACTTCCGCATTTTCAGATCTCCTCACAACAATGCCCTACTCCTTGGTTCCAATATTCTGTATTAGTCCATTCTCACATTACTATAAAGAAATACCTGATATTGGGTAATTTACAAGAAAATAGGTTTAATTGGCTCATGGTTCTGCGTCTGTATAGGAAGTGCAAACACTGAATACCTGAAATAGATCTCAGTCAATTTAGGAAGTTTTTTATCCCAAAATTAAGGATGCACACCCATGACACAGCCTTGGGAGGTCCCAAGGACATGTGTCCAAGCACAGTTTGGTTTTATACATTTTAGGGAGACATGAGACGGCAATCAATATTTGTAAAAAGAACATTTGTTTGGTCCAGAGAGGATGGGCAGCTCAAAGCAAAGGCGGAACAACTCAAAGTCAGGAGGGCTTCCAGGTCATAGACAAGACAGAAACCATTGGTCCTTAGAGTTTCTGATTAGTCTTTTCAAAGGAATCCATCAGATATGCATTTATCTCAGTGAGCAGAGGGATGACTTTGATTAGAATGGGAGGCAGGTTTGCCCTAAGAAGTTCCCAGCTTGACTATTCCCTTTAGCTTAGTGATTTTGGAGTCCCAGGATTTATTTTTGTTTCACAGAAGCATGGCCACATCTGCTTCTGAGGAAGCCTCAGGAAGATTCCAGTCATGGTAGAAGGTAAAGAGGGAAGAAGACACTTCACACAGTGGGACTAGGAGGAAGAGCACCAGTGAGGATGGAGATTCGAAAACCAGATCTCATGAGTACCTTCTATCATGAGAACAGCATCAAAGGGATGGTACTAAACCATTCTTGGGAAATCCACCCCTTTGATCTAACCACCTCCTACCAGGCACCACCTTCAACGTTGGGGACTACAGTTTGACATGAGATTTAGTGGAGATGCAGATTCAAACCACATATATTGGGCAACTGAGTGGGAAGTGATGTTATTTGCCAACACACACATACAAAGTCATCAAATATTTTTGCTTTGTTAGTCTTTTATAAAAATGCTGAGACTACTGGGTGAGATAGCAGCTTAAGACCTTATTATTTTGTACCTTACATATTGGTTCTACAGATATTAAGACTAGAACCCTGCACAAGGCCCAGAATGCCAACTTCAGGATTTTGCCTACAGCCAGCCCTAGGTACAAAAAATCTTGTGTAATTTCCATAATAGGATTTTAATGGGTGAAACTCCCTAGAGTTTTTTTTCTTTCAAAAAAATTCCATTATCTCATATAACAGCATTATACACGTGTTAACAGCATATATTAGGAGAACAGCCTAAGGCTGTTTTTACACATAGAATACCAGGGGTGATTGCACTATCATTTCTCTTACAACTTGGTCAGACATAGTTCCTCTATGCAGGGTTGCATAGCAGTCCTAAAGCAAGCCACAGCTGATTAATTTGAAGAAAACAGCAAAAAAAGAAAAAAAAAAATCCTGTGACTCTTTCTATCAAGGAGACTATTAATGGCAGTCTAAATATATTTTAACTCACAAACTGAAATACCTCAAAGCAATTCAGGCTAGAGATTTGTTTGCAAAGCAAGGTAAAAGGCCCATTATTTGTGTTTCCTTAGTGGAATTGTCTTAACATTCACAAAGTATATGTATAGGAATAACAAGAGGATTTCTTATTACTAAATGGATTTTCCAGATATTTATGGCTAAAAATATTGATATACACCCAAATAATATATACGATTGTAGATGACACAAAAAAAGCAAGCAACAAAAAGAAAAATAATCAACTGATGGGTCTGCTTCTCAAGGTTCAATGTATTCTCTGTCAATAATGGCACATCTCACAAACTCAATTATTGTTTATGGAGTTGTTATATATAATGAATTACATTTAAATATAATCTTACTAACCTTGTTCCTGTTTGATTATGAGAATGACTGCATAATTACTAATGATAATTTCCTCATACATGTATAAAACACAATCTGATTTTAATAAATAATGTTAATAGTTTCAACTTTAGATACTGTAAGATAGAAATCCTCTTCAAACCACAGTGTGAAAGAGTCCAATCCCATAGGCTGACTCAAGAAGAAGAAAGAAAACTTATGCTCAGTTTTGATAAGGATTCCAAACAAGTTCAATTACAAAGTTGTTTGATTCAAAATTCCATTTTACTTTGAAAATTGCTAATCACCAATTATACATAAATATTTATGTATTCCTGCAGGACATAACAATTGACACAAGCTTTTATCACTCTATAATTAAGATATACTTAGATCTTATATTAAAAAGAAAAACACAGAAGAAAGCAAACCAAAAGTAACATTGAACAGAAAGGAAAACATATGCAGATATTAAGTTGTAAAATAAATATATCCAACATGTTATATATATATGTCCAATATATTATATTTAATATATTTATTGAATACAATAAATGGTTACATTTCATTTTACTAAAACATTTATCAGTCAATATTTCTAATAAAACTCTATAAATTTGGGGCCAATTATTGCTCATGTAGTTACACATTACCAAAATTAAGAAATCCACACTATGGCATGAGCCTGTAATCCCAGCTACTCGGGAGTCTGAGGCAAGAGAATCGCTTGAATTCGGGAGGTAGAGGATGCAGTGAGCTGAAATAGCATCACTGTACTCCAGCGGGGGTGACAGAGAGACGCCCTCTCAAACAAAAAAAAAGAAAAAGAAAAAAGATATCCACACTAAATTACTAAATTCTAACTAGAAGTCTCACCTACTACCTTACACTTTTTAAGCTTCTAAACCAAACATATTTAAATAGTTTTCTATATTGCCTTTGATATTCAACCTTGATCAATTTTTATTTGAAGAAGTAAGTGTAAAATCCCCAGTGTCCCCTAAACAACATGGTTAGATATTCAAGCACTAATTCAAACAAAATAAATTTCCATTTACAGAAGAAAATGATGTGGACATCTTATTTCGTATAAATACACTGATCACCTTAATTATGAATTATAAGAAAAGTGAAAGGAACCATAGCATTTGGTACATTATGTGTGTGTGTGTGTGTGTGTGTGTGTGTGTGTGTGTGTATTCATGTAAGTAACTAGCAATAAAATTATAATAAAGCTGACTTTAAAATGCTGAACATACATTTGGAAATGTATTATTTTTATGTTAATATACTCTTTAAAACATTGGGCCAGACATAGTGACTCATGCCTGTAATCTCAATGCCTTAAGAGACCAAACTTGGAGGATTGCTTGAGGCCAGGAGTTTGAAATAAGCCTGGGCAACATGGCAAGATCTTATCTCTAATACATTTTTTTAAAATTATCTAAGTGGTGCATGCCTGTAGTCCCAGCCATTAGGAAGCTGAGGTAGAAGAATCACTGAAGCTCAGGAGTTTGAGGTTGTAATAAGCTGTAATGGCACCACTGTACTCCAGCCTGGATGACAGAGTGGGACCTATCTCTTAAAAAAAAAAAAAGGTGTATCAGGGAGATGTAGATATACTGCAGGGAAATAAATGTTGTAGTTTTTATTACAAAAGTGGGACCTAAATTAGTTGACTAATTGCCATGTAGAAGGTATAAGATATGCTGGGAGCAGCAATTCACAGAAGTGATAATCTATGTGAAGTAAGAATTCTCTTAGGATTTTCAGTGATAATCAATAGACATATCTATCTGTGGAACACCATCAGGAAGAAGAGGGAAGAAGAGGAGAGGGGAGGGGGAAAATGGAGGGGAGAGGAGGGTAAAGGAGAACTGTAGGGGAGAGGAGAGGAGAGGAAAAATGAGCAAAAAAAAAGCATGGACTTTCTGCAGACAGGTAGGAAGGAGACATGGAGGGAGAACCTGTGCTGGACAGGTATTAGAGAGGGAAGTGGCATTCAAAAGTCTGGGGAGCTTATGGCTACCCGATGTACATATATTTCAAACATCTATGTTTTACTACAATCAAGGAAACTTCCCTTTCTGAAGCAAAAACAAAATAACCGTGCTTATGAAACTGCATTCAGATATTCTAATTTTTAATTCAGTTATTTTTTAAATTGGATTAAATGATGTGCAGGCATCATTTACCATAATAATAAAAGAATGACCTATAGAATCATAGTCTTCAGAAGAGCACACAAATGAGAGAGAAAGAGAGAACTGTGTGGGTGGGTAGACAAGAACAGATCGACAAAAATATCTTTGAATCTTCTTTAAGAATACTCAACCTGGTATCGATAAGAACATTTCCTTTGGCCTATACATTTACCTAAGAGGATGTAGGCAGGATTCATCTATGTCTGACATTTTTCTTCTTCACACTGACACATCAATAGCCTGTTATTGGATAATTTGAGGTAATGGATCATCCATGTTGATGATTTTGTGAAATTTGCTACATTCTTGAAAATAATTTTCACATTTCAAAATAAAGAAATGTAGCAAATTATTGATGGGTTGAAATGCAACTTTTTAATGTTACTGTTATATTTCACATGGAAGCTACTAATCATCCTTTTTCCAATGTAAGAAATAAGAAACTATGTAACAACCTTCACTACTAAGCACTCTGATATTTGGTTGACACAAATCTGATCAGCATAACCTTGAAAGACTGATTTTTTTGATGTATTTGCTATAAAAGGAGAAAACTTACACTTACCTCAAGATGGCCACAAATCTGCAAACATAGTGGGAAGCCAGATGGTCAAGTCACCACACGTGGGATGCCATTGGTCTGTCTCAGCACGCTACAGCCTTCCAGCAGCTGCTCATCATACACACTGGAGGACATTGTTCACACACCTAAAATGCACAGCACAAAGAGTAAGGGGTGCTTTATAACTATCCTACCCAGGCCATGTAAACATGGGCATGGAAATTGAGGCATTTACTCTCTCCCTCTCTATTTCTAGTATATACCTATATGATGGTCAATACAGAGTGTCAGTTTGATAGGACTGAAGGATACAAAGTATTGATCCTGGATGTGTCTGTGAGGGTGCGGTCAAAAGAGACCAACATTTGAGTCAGTGGGCTGAAAGTCAGACCCACCCTTAATCTTGCTGGACACAATCTAATCAGCTGTCAGTGAGGCTAAAATAAAAGCAGGCAGAAAACTGTGAAGAGAGAGACTGGCCTAGCCCCCCAGCCTATATCTTTCTCCAGTGCTGGATGCTTCCTGCCCTCAAACATTAGACTCAAGTTCTTAGCTTTTGGAACTCAGACTGGCTCTCCTTGCTCCTCAGTCTGCAGATGGCCTATTGTGGGACCTTGTGATGGTATGAGATAGTACTAAATAAACTCTCCTTTAGATAGATAGATCAGACAGATAGACAGATAATACATAGACAGATAACAGATAGATATCTATTCCATTAGTTCTGTTCCTCTAAGTCAAGAACATTGACTAATATAACAATAGTCAAGTTTTTCTGCAAATTCGTGTTCATTTACTGGTGACTCTTACATTATTGTGCTTCATCTAATTACTCAAGTTGGTATGTAAAGATGTCCATCACCTTATTAATTTAGGATCAAATCTAAAATCATTACTTCATGCAAAAGTAATTTTCACGAGTGAATTATGTTATTCTGATATATTTTACTTGAATTTGTATTGAGAAAGAGAGCATAATATCTAATTATATTGTACATCTATAGTTGTCAATATTTAGTCATCCTTGCATTTATTTTATATGCACTAAACTTCTCTTGCTATTCAAAATTCAAGTCAATTTTCTTTCACTTCTTTCTCATAGATTTTGGTTAGTCACCAATTTAATAAAATAATTTTAGAAATGCTTATAGAGTATAATTAAGCTTTTCCCCTTTTCAGATTAAGTGGCACAATCAGCAGCATGAGTTCAGACCCTGAGCCGCAAGCAAAAGTTTTAGAAAGAACTCTTTTATTAACTATAAAATAATTAGAGATTGAGGAAAATGGCAGCCAGGGGTCATGAGGGCAAATGGTGAAAGGAGTTTTTTCTTCTCATTTTGTTAATACAAGACTGGTCTTTGAAACTATTATGAATCAATATAATACTAAACTATACAATATTATTAAACTCTAACAAAACTTGTTTTTAGAGAAGAAATTCTGCTCTGCTTTTTCAGCCATAGACCCTGCTGGTTCCATGGCACTGTGTAGCTCATGAGTGAATGTCTCTTCTGGAGCAACTCTGCATGGAGGGAGTGGTTGATATGTCAATAACTCTCCAGATTGTGTTGCAAAAAACCAACTTCAACTCTGACATTTTTGTCTTTGTTTTGAAAAATCTTAGAGAGTAAACAAGAAGAAGACAAAGAAAATCACTTAGTGACACTGTCCACCAATCCTGAGAGCCTTTCTGGGTAGGAGCAACCTGCTTTTGTTTTTTCTTAATTCACTACCCTTTTCAGTTAATTAAGTTGCTGGTTACTTCAAGATTCAACTTTTCAGGTTCCTGCTTCCTTCTCAATCTTCCTACATTGTCTGAAGTTCTCCATAACCTGATGCCTACAGAGGTAAACTGAATAGAACAACAAAGTGTTGTTGAAATTTTAAATAAGGACATTAACTCTTTTGTAGTCAATGCGCAACAATTCTAGAACAATATTTATTTAACTATTGTGTCTTTGAAACAAAAACACTTATCTTTCTAGAAAAATAGTCTTTGGCCATTATGCATTACTTTCTTCCAAGGGATTCATATATTATCGAGATAAATCTACTTTTGTAACAGCACAATTTATTGTCAGATTTCTCATTCAAAACTTCCAGACACCACAGTGTTCATAGAAAAGACTTTTTTTTTCAGAATTTGTCATATACAAAAATGACAGAAAAAGTAGTCAAACGTCTATTGTCTTCTTTGTTGCCCACTTCACTGCATTACTATGCTTGATGACTGTAGATAGTAATTTTGAACTTCAGTGATCATATTCCATTGTAATACCCTGTAATTTATCATTATTCACTTTTTGCCTGTGATATTCCAGTCTCTAAATGACTACTGTCATTTTTTAAAAATATATATATATGATCATTGCATCTCTACTTAATTCTCCAAACTCTGGCTCTTATCTAAAAGCATCACATGTTTTTTTTCTCTCTTTTTTTTTTTTATATAAAATCCACTATGAGAGAACTGTGAAAGGATCAGTAAACTCTAAGTGTGAACCTGACACTTTTTAATTCATTATATGCACTAACTACTTAATTATTATTAATTATTCCTATGTAGTGGATAATTATTTTGGCACATATACTTTTTTCTGACCATTAATGCTTGTACTTGAGTATAATTAAAAAGAAATACATATTGAAGATAAAAGGTATAATAGATGAGAAATGGCAAGGCAGAGGAGGGAGTAACTCAGTTTGCTTCTGTGAGTCAGAGAAGCACTTACATTGAGTTCTAAAAGGAGAAAAATGTATCTCCAGGCAGAGAGAACATTCTGGGGAGGAGTGGATGAGGACAAAGGTGAAGGTATTCACAAAAGACTACATAATCTTTAGTGTGGAGACGTTATTATGGTTATATTGTTGCTTAGAGGCCAAAGACTCTATCTTCCTTGTGAAATATGTTCTGAATGTTGAAATTGTCACTTGACTGTACTCCAAATGAACATGAAAGAATTGAAGTGTGTTTTGTACTGATAATCAATGTGTGATTAGATTTTAAAAAGGAACAATTTTCAGTACCGGAAGGATATGATGAGAAGCTAGTTTACTCACACCTGGATTCTAGCTGAAACTCAGATAACAGTTTGCATATACAAAGGAACTGGTCTTTACTTATCAGATAATCTATATATTTATCTAATATTTAAATTAATTGGTCCACCAATTAGATTTAAATAACATTATTGAAAATTATATACATCAAATAAACTATATCCATTATCAATAAATATTAGATTATCAGTATATTAATATAAAAAGTATTTCTACATAATAGATTATTCAGTTTCAAGTTGAGTAATATTTTTGTTATGAGTAAATGACCTTTTAAATGTCAATATCCTTATGCCTCCCATAGTTTCTGCTCATTGCTCCTGTACTGATAAGGCAGCAGTAGGGTGTTGGGACCTATCAGCCTTGTTTTTTGAGATCTATCTGTTCTCCGCATTGTTGAGCCTCTTTTTAATAGCTTACCTTTTATATTTAACTAATTGCCAACATATTGTAGACAGTTTATCCATTGGTTGTGATGGAAAGAAAAGCATAGCTAGGTTCAAAGATTCCCTTTAATAATCATTGTATGCTGCAGTTTATCTCAGTTTTAGGGTGATAAAAATGTATACTTTTATCATTTTCCCCATGTAAGTTCATTATATTTGATCCTTAATGTAAGGATGTGCCAAAGATTTGTGTTTTAAATGAATAAAAGCTGGCATGGAATAAGATGCAATGGGCAACAATGCCATAAAATAAAGTATTTAAATTTAAAAATAAAGCCCATCTGGCAACTGCCAGTACCAACAAAAAGGAATCACAACAAGAACAGGAGACACTCCCCAAAAGAGGAAAAAACTACAGCACTTGAATTTGGGGGCTTGTATTTTCATCCTCATTATATTTCTCTTGGGAGTGGGGTAGCTCTAGGCAAAGATTTAAATCTTGGCTTGAGCAGTAATTTTTCCTGTGGAATGTCTCCAGGGAATCTCTGAGCATGTTCCAAATTCAAGCCATTGTAATCTCCTTGCACGATGCGACATATGGAGTGGCAGATTTGTACAGAATGGTGTTATGCAGATGTAGGATGGTGATGATGTTACACCATGAAGCTGAAGATAGTATCTAGGGGTATTCAAAACTATCAGTTTCACTCCTTGGTTTGAAAAAAAGTAGAAAGAAATGCAATTTGAGGCAATGATAACTAGAGGAAAGTAACATAATATTGAAACACTTAATGGTTAAATGAAACCTGAAACCAAGTTAGGCAAAAAAGACCTGGATTGATCACAGAAATCAGACTTGGTATGTGTCTGAAATGAGGTGTGGCATTTGAAAATGTGGTTCTTCCCAATATCTTATCTCACTGATATCTTACTCAGATTTCATACCTATATGGTGGGGGTGGGAAAATGTTGATGAGTTAGGGGACAGCAAGAGTGAAAAAGTAAAAATCTAAACATGAAAGAAGAATGGGTTTAAAACATTCATTTACAAGTTCTGTAAGAGGAATTTATATGAGGCTGTCTAATACTATATAACTAAGGCTAATGAGAAGACTTCATATAAAAAATAGACATAAATAGGCCATTAGGTTAACATCGTATTAAGGAGATTGCATTAGAAGATTCTCTGAAATTCTAAAGGGAAAGTCTAAAATTGGCCATTTAAGACAATTTTTAGAACTCTGTCTAGCTCCTCAAGTTATTTCACCAAATTTCAAGTTGGCGGGAAAGAGACAGTTAGAATTTAGGCCAATCACAAAGTAAAAGACTGAAGATCTTAATTTGCCAATTCATTTATTCATACATTCTACAAATATTGCGTACAAACTATGGACCAATTACCAATATAATAATAATGCCTGTTTTAATACCTTAAAGGTCAACGTTAATATAAAGCAAAGCACTTTGGTTTTTTTAGCTCTAGATTTAAGCATTCAAATTAGTATTGTTTTTCCTATTGACAATGTCAAATTATAAGCTATAAATTCAAGTGATAATTTTATATTGTTAATATCAGAGAAATGATTTTTGATTTTAGTCTGATTAGTCTCAGTATGAGTTACTTTTAGGATACTTTAATAATTCTGGCACAGCATCTGTTACTGATTTCAGTGTTCACTATTTTCATTTCACTAAGTGTATTAAACACGGATTGAGGCCGAATTGCATGAAGTCTAAGATGCCAAATACTTGTAAAGAAACAATTCATATTCAGAATAAAAATTCTGCTAAGAAAAGAGTTGTTAAAACAATGAAGAGTAATTGTATAAATTTTTACCTTAATATACAGAAAAAATATGTGCCAAGAAATTTTGTAACCATATTTTTTCAATTATAAAACCAATATAAACAAAAATACATGTCTGAATAGTATCATGGCTCTTTATCCTTATGAAAGTGTTTAAACCATCAGGTGATAAAATTTAGGGGACATTGTAAGTTGAAAGTCTATAAAAATTAAGAATAGCATTACTAGTCAATTTTAATACTGTACATATTTTTGGAAGTGATTTATTAAGTTAATTACATACTCCAAATATTTTGCTTTCTGCGAATATATCTAGTATGTTTTCTGAATAAATCAATTTTATTATGATTATGTCATATGTAAACAGCCTATAATATTTAAATTTTCCTCTTAATCATTACTGCACATATAAGCTGAAATCTACTGCAACTGTATGCAAATCTTATTTTTAGGCATAGATAATAAAGACAAGAATAAGGTAAAATTTTGCCTTGAGTATACTTACATTTTAATGGGGAAAAGAACAGACATAAATGCATCTAATTTCAGGTATTGATACATATATGAAACTAATTAAAACAGGGCGAAACATGAAGTGTGATAATTGGAAGCCAATAAAAGGTATCCAATTTCAGATAAGGAGTTCTTGGGAAGGCTTACTGAGAAAGTGAATTTTGAGCAGATACTGGAATGAAATATGATGGGAATTCAACAAATGAAACTGAAAGAGGTAGGAGATGGTGATGAAGGGTCAGAAAGGAATAAAATCATGTACACAGTTTGGGATTTATTATACTTGCAATGGAAAGACATTGGCATCTTTTGAGCATAGGAATGGCAAGATCTGATTTATATTTTGAAACTCTCATTTCACAGCCTATTATGGTTTAACAAGAATCGACAGTGACTGCAAGTAGGATGATAGCAGCTGAAATGAGGAAAAATCCAGTGTTAGGATGAATAATGCTAGTAAAGTGAAGAGAACATGCAAGGAAACAGGAAAGAGTAGAATTGGGAGCACTCCCACTTTTAAAGGCTGAGCAGTTTGGTGAGTGTTGGCACCATTTGATGATAAGGAAAATGCTAGAAGACCAGCAGGTGGGAAAAATAAATAATTTGTTGTTAATCAGGGTGTGTTATGTCTGATATAATTTTTAGCCTATTAAAATTACAGGTGCAAATGTTGGCAGGGTTAAAAATATAGTCTTGGAACTCTGGCAGACACATCTCTGCCTGCCACAATTTCAGCTACAGCTGCTGTGGACAGTACCCTGCAAGCTCAGACACACCTGGATTTTTATCAAGTTTATATAGGAACTTCTCCAATGCCATACAAAGGCATTTAGTACAGCATGAAAATACAGCTGAGAAGTACAGAATGTCTAGAGCCCCTGAGGGAAAACTTCAACCAATAGGATGAGGGTGTAGCTAATGAATGCCCTAGCTTCCTATCCCTTCAAGTATATAATTCTGAAAGCATTCTGAGGATGTTTCTCTGGAGGCCTATCACAACTGAGCTTTGCTACCTGTGATGTTGAATTTTATGTGTCAGGTTGGCTAGGTCACAGAACTCAGATATTTGGACAAACACTGGCCTAAATATTTCACTGCTGTGAACGTATTTGTTAAATGAAATTTACATTTAGATCGTAACTTTAGAGTAAAACCAGCTATACTCCAGAATGTGGTGGGTATCATCTAACAAGCTGAATGTTTTCAGAGAAAAAAAAGAATTTTCTGATAAAAATGGAATTATACCTCCAGATGTCTTGGAAGTTAAGCTGCTACATCAACTCTTCCCTGAAGCTCCAGCCTGCTAGCCTACCAGCACCTGCTGCAGATTTTGGACTTGCCAGCCCCCACAATTATGTGAGCTCATTCTCTAAAACTAAATTTAATTCAATATCTTTTTCTCTGCTTACATAAAACTTATTGGTTCTGTTTCTTTGGAGAAACCTGACTGACGACTGGTACAGATTTTGGTACCAAAAGAGGTTTTTAAAGAACAAGATCTTAAAATTTCATTTTCTAAATTGGCTCTGGGATTTCTGCAATTGGTTTCCAGCCTAATTAGATTGAAAAGTATTAATGATGCATTTCCAGGAGCAAAAGAAGCACTGATAATCCATGGCATGATGTGATAATAATAGAGATATACAGAATATCACCATTGGATTCTTCTAATCAAATAGGCAAGGTTTTGGGTGATCATTATATGTAATACCTTCAAACATCTTTGTCAAGCTAATCTTAGGGCTTTCATTTCACATGTGAAATGGGAATAATTATTTTTACCTCAAAAAGAGTTCTGAGGATTGAATAAAAAATAAGCTAACATTTTTGGAATATCTGGCACATCGTATGCACTTACTAAATGGTCACACTATCAAGCCTGCTACTATGGTTTTGTTATTGATTATAGATGTTCATTTATTGTTATCAATTAAGTAATATTTGTTGAATGTTATTTATTAAATTAAATAAATTAAACATTTAAATGTTCCAAGAACTATTCCTTTATGGCAGTTTAGTTGTGAGAAGTACCTGTAATACCTACTCTGTTCTCTTAGAGCTTACCTTCTGTGTTGGAAGAAGGATCAAACAAAACTTAAAAGTACTGTATATATATATTTTTAAGTATAGCAATAACAAAGGTATTTCAGATAAGAGAAAATAATAGGCATAGCCTGGTTGGAATGGAGGAAATCTATTAGGATGTGATGCATAGGAAAATGGTAGAGGGGTGGTTGAATATTCACTAAAGCCAGAGGAGCAAAATTCTGAGTTTATGAGTTAGTTCTTGAGAGAGATTTAAGTAAGTGATTAACTTGTCACCCTGCAAGACTTTACAGGATGCCAAGGTTATGTGACCTTATCTAAGGATCTTGAAATCTGGAAATATTTTGAGTAAGTTTATTTCCAGTTCTCAGGATACAGATTCATGTTTCTTTGTTCCTTAAAATAGAAACTCAGTGCAGTATATTTTGAAATCAGCACATACACACATACACACACATACACATATACACACACGTATGTGTGTGTGTGTGTGTGTGTGTGTGTGTGTGTGTGTAGAGAGAGAGAGAGAGACAGAGAGAGACTGAGTCTCCCTCTGTTGCCCAGGCTGGAGTGCAATGACATGATCTCAGCTCACTGCAACCTTTGCTTCCCAGGTTCAAGCAATTCTTCTGCCTCAGCCTCCCAAGCAGCTGAGATTACAGGCATGCACCATACCCGGCTCCTTTTTGTATTTTCAGTAGAGTCGGGGTTACAGCATGTTGTTCAGGTTGGTTTCCAACTCCTGACCTCAGGTGATCCACCCAATTCAGCCTCCTGAAGTGCTCGGATTACAGGTGTGAGCCACAGTACCCAGCCAACAGTGATTTTATTCACCTACAATTTGTCCTTCAAATTAAGGACATGTAGCTATTAACCAAACCTTTTTATGAAAATAATATTTTCCTTTATTCATTTATGTAAGAATTTTAAATGTTTCTAGCATTTAATACTAGATTTGAATAATTATGAATTAGCATTATTTCAGTAACTGTATATATTGTAGAATTCACTATGCTTAAATATGACATTACATCAACTCAGGTTAACACAAAAAAAACTGATAATCTAATTGAAATAAACCAATAACACCAAGTCTTTGCACTGAGTTTTTAGGTTTATTTGCTCAACCCCAATATTTTAATATATGGCCAAAATAAATAAATAAAAGAAGAACTATCATATAATCATGTAAATTAAGGAAAGACAAAGACATCTAAAATTAAAACATTTATTTTAACCATAGGGTGTTCTAAATAAAATGATATGGAATGAATTGAAAACCCTCTCCAAAAACATGGAAAAAAGAAAGAGAAATAAAAGTAGAAGTGAGTGTTGGGTAATGAGACAGATCATTTTATTGAACTTGAAGCAAAAGGGTAACTGATTACTATGTCAAATAATTTTAATCTTTGTCACAAACTGTAACATGAGAAAGCAAAGCAATCTCCAGCATCAGCCATCATATGCACTTGACTTTCCAATCGCTACATTAGCATATTCTACATTTACTTGATAGAAATTTTTGCATTTCTTTTATCAAGGAAACTTTGCATTTTTTCAATAAGGCAGAAATTATTATGAAAATTGAATTTCACTACTCTCTTGTGAACTGGACTTTTTATTTGCATTAGAGGAAATTTTTGATTACCAGAAATATTGGGATCCTTATTTCTTCATTTTTATATTTTGTCCTAGAAAGTGCATCAGCCTACTTTTTTACTGCATTCTTATTTGAAATTTGTAATATCAAAGCAACAAATGTTCTCTTAGAGTTTAGTTCCTCTGTATTCCAGTGACTCTCTCTCACCCCGGGCATTCAGAGAATACAGAGCAGGAGGCACCAGGAGCTGTATTGCGGAGCTATTAAATACACTGTCAGATCTTCACATTTGAGTCCACGTGAGCAGCCCCAGTTGTGGTCTTCTTGAGTAATAATGGGGAAAATTACTAGTATTGTTCTCAAATACTCAGCAAATTACTAAGCACTGATTTCATTCATGTAAAATTGTCAAGTCTAGTAACTGCCATACTTTGCTATAAGAATCTACATGTTATTACACATTCATTAACTATATGGTTTATAAAATAAAAAATAAATCAATAAAATATTTTAAATATAGTCAGCTTACTTAATAAAAATTAATTCTCTGGTAGAGAGTATCAATGAAGTGGGCTTGTTTTCATCAGTAATCTAGATGTTAATAACACAGAAATTGATTTTTAAAAATACACTGTCAAAAATTTATAACAATAATTATTTGTTATTTTGAAAATTCATAAAAAGATGGGATCACAGGAAATATTCTTTTGTTCATAATGTAACAGAAGTAAATAAAGCACCAAAAAGACTGACAATCAACTTTTGGCAAAAATTGTATTGGAAAATAAATGCCAAGTAGTTCTTTGAATGAACACATTTGTAACATTTTACAGTATTTCTAATAAAATCATGCCATTTAATTGTAAAGGTGTCTATTTAAAACGTTATTTACTAAAGTGATAATATGTTTTATAATTAAAAAAATATATAACCTTAAACACACTTCCATTTAGGAAGTGGAAAATTCATAAGTATATATACTGTTATTTCTATGGAAATATATATTTATTATTTATTTATTTAGAGATGGAATTTCACTCCATCTCCCAGGCTGGAGTGCAATGGCACAATCTTGGCTCACTACAACCTTAGCTCTGGGGTTCAAGTGATTCTCCTGCCTCAGCCTCCCAAGTAGCTGGGATTACAGGTGCCCACCACCGTATCCAGCTAGCTTTTGTATTTTTCGTAGAGACGGGGTTTCACCATGTTGACCAGATTGACCAGACTGGTCTCAAACTCCTGACCTCAGGTGTTCCACCCTCCTTGGCTTCCCAAAGTGCTGGGATTACAGGCGTGATCCACTGCATCCAGCCAGAAAGATATACTTTTATAGGTGAGGGATGTCACCATAATGAAAAAACTGCATTTTACTTTCATACTAACAATGGTAAAAACTTGTTTATAACTTAAAATATTCATGGCAACAAGTATTAAATCATTACATAGAAAAATAATTTACTATCAAAAAATCCAATTTACAAAATGTTGAGAATATCTTAAAATAAGCATAATATTAGAATAGTTTAAAGAAACATTCCATCCAGGTGCAGTAGCTCACACCTGTAATCCCAGTACTTTGGGAGAGAAAGGCGGGTGGATATCGTCAGCCTAGAAGTTCAAAACCAGCCTGAGCAACATGGCAAAATCCCATCTCTAAAAAAATAAAAATAAAAATAAATTAACTAGGAGTGTGCCTATAGTCCCAGCTACTTGGGAAGGTAAGGTGAAAGGAGTGCTTGAGCCTTGTGAGGTCGAGGCTACAGTGAGTCATGATCACACAACTGCACACCAGTCTGGGAGATAGAGTGAGATCCTGTCTCATTTAAAAAAAAAAAAAAAAAAAAAAAAAAAAAAAAAAAAAACGAGAGAGAGAGAAAGAAGAAAAATAATTATTTGTAGTTCGTAGCTCATTTTCCAGTATTCTCTTTTCTTCAAGACTAACACATTTGACAAGAGTTCAACATTAATAAAAGCACTGTAAGAAAAGGTTCAGAAATGACCCCTATGATTTAGGAAAGATGTCAGAAACATTTTACACAATAAAGCATTCGAGAAATATTAATAAAAATAAAATTAATAACTCAATGCTCCTATCACTGATCTCAGCATTAACTGTGCCAGGATATATGCATCTAATGGAAGTCAGTCAAATCACTACTTGTCATTTCAAAACATTCAAAATTAGTAGTAGATAAATTATGTTTTTATATATATTCCCTTGAGTTTTTTGTTTCAGTGATTTGCAAATACACACAAAAATGTACACATGAACATACATGCACAAATTTATTAACTTAATGAAAGATTGTATATATGTGTATGGGTGTGTATGTGTGTTTCCGTATTCATAAATATATTGCATTTTCATTTTTAATTTTGGCTTATCAAAGAAGCTCATGACCAAGAAATATCCAAAAATAAAACTAAGAAATTAGGGCTGATTTCCTCAAATTTCACTGAAGAGTGACAGAATATGCCACTTTGGCATAAGGATTATTTTGAGCTAAAGGCACTTGAAAAACAGCAGGTGTAAGAATGACATTCTAATCTACCCTTTTCTCTTGAAAAGAAGAGATACAGAATTCCACTTGAAAGATGCCTTACCTAGACCAAGGAGAAAAGAAATATTTTTCAAGGAGGAGTTGTAGCCAAGATAATTCTGTACAAACTGACTGTTAAAATAATTTCTATTCTCTTTTAGCCTCCTCTAATAAGCTATATTTTAGTAAGTATAGCTACTAACTTTTCCATAATTGTCTCTCTTTGTCCAACCTAATGTAAAAGCATTTACATTTTGCCACTTTTGGGGTTCATTTCCTTTTGAGAGTGCCATGTCATATAAAACTTATATTAAACTTGCATGATTTTCTCCTGTTAATCTACCTTATGCCAAATTAATTCACAGGCCCAGTCAGAGATCCTAAGAGAGTTAGAAGTAAATTTTCACTTCCCCTACACCATGAAGTATTGCTTTGATGAAAACAGCAAGAGAAAGAGGACATTAACACGTGAAGATACTTTCATCTGCGTGTAAAACTCTCTACCCCTTCTAACTCTCTCATGAAATGTAATTTTTGTACCACTTTCTTGAAGCACACTTTAATTGTAATGATTGTCTTTCAAGAGTGTATTTTTGTTCCTAAAAATATCTCTACACAAGTTAAACTTATTATTGCACATGCTTACAAACACATACACATATGAATACACATTTGTTGTGAGCAAGCTGAAAAATGTTATACATGACATGATTTTCCCAACCTCCTGTTTGTCATCTTCCAAATCTAACTTTGAATAGACTTAGTTGGACAAATGAATGTTTTACTACATAGGGAGCTAAACATAGAAAAGAAATGTATCATAACCAGGTATGGTAGAAGTTGGATGGTTTATACTTTGAGGGAGTAAAGCTAATGCAATTAAGGGATGTTCTCTTTAAGAAAATAATACAAAATTACTAATTCAAAGCCATATACAAGACCTTGAAAAGAGCCTGTATAATCAGGGGCTATAAAGCTAGATCTTCAGTAGATTCATAACTAAGCCACTTGGATGGTATCTTATACTCCACTCAGTATCTGATGGAGAATTATCATTTGCCATATCCTTAGGTTGACTCTCTATAGCTATTGTTTTCATGATGTTTCACATCTGAAGCAGGAGATGTCTCAATGGAACACATGTGCCCACCTCTCCACAATGATGGAATCTGGACCTGTTTATAGTTATACAAAGTAGCCATTCAATATTTGGAAGTTTTTAGACAAAACCAGGTTCATTAAGAGATCTGGCACATTTGCACTACTCTAAGATACTTCAGAACTGTGACCCAAAGAATATTTTATAAATATAACTAAGAACAGTAGGGTTTTGCTTTGCTTTTTAAATCTCCAAGAATATGTCATAGTCTCTTCTCAAACAGTACTCTTTAAATTGCTCTTGATTTTTACCATGCTTTGTATTTACTGTTCTTAGACATTTTCCTGAAAATATAATCTTTTAATGTTCATTCTCATTGATTTTTTGGGTCAAAAATGAAAATACGATTTTCAGTACTTTTAAGGTTGTCAAACCTTCACACAGCCATTCATCAAATGATTGTAAGTTTGAAATACACTATCTGAAACAAATGTCTCCTACTATATAAGAATAGGTCTATGGGCTGTGTTTATTAAAGTTTGAATGCAGATTAAACTCTGCAAGGTTAAATGACAAGGTTAAGTGTCTAATTTTGCAGTCCTTTTATACCTGGTGAGTGCTAAGGCTTCCTAATGATAGGATTAAATATGGTTTCTAGCTACAAACAGTTGCTTGTCGTTCCCTGTAGGTTAGCCTCTATATTCTGTGCTTATCACAAACAGAGAGGAAATAACTTTCTGGGTCTTTGTGAGTCTTTTTAAAATGCACAGACTTTAGGGAAATCATATTTTCTTGAAGGAAATGAGGCATGACCAATCACACAAAACGTGAGAAAATCCCTTGATAGATGACCTTTGCCACATGTAAAAGAAACTGTTCAGTGGCTGAGGTTTCATGGATTTCATGCATGGAAATCAGATTTTCTGGCCACCAGTGCTGTTCAGTAAATAAATAATCCATCATTGTGTCAAACAGTTGAAACATGGAGATACTGCCCTTGCTATCTGAATAGAAGTTTTGAGTTAGTAAGTTATGTAAACTGCTTGCATGTCAGCAGTTGTATGAGCACTGTTCTAGTTTTCACTATGTAAAATAAAACCACTTCACTTTGGTGATGTTAACCTAATGGTGAGAGCATTCATTTGATTCTGCCTCCACTGATGAACTTTCTGGTGCATGAATGGATTAAGATGAGAGTTCCCACATGGATTCTGTAGTGTGTCAGAGCATTGTGTTAAATCATTAGTGGGCAGTTCCAATGATAATTTAAAATTTTATTTCATTAAAACCAATAATAACAGCTTTCTTTAAATATATTATCATGATTCTCTCTAAATTCTGTTCTAAATATTTACATTTTAGTACATTTTTGGTGTTATTAGAATAAATCTGGTTAAAATGATAGTCCTTGATAGCTAGTGATTATTGTTATCTTCCTTTAGCAAGTAATATGTACTTGAGGATATAAGTTCCATTTATTTTAAATGATTTAACTAGCTTTCATCTTTATGTTTTAATTCTATGTTATTTTAGAATTTATCCATCATTATCAGCAAAATGTCAGACATGTACACAAATGTACACACACATACACACAACTAAGTTAGGTCAGATATGTTTCCCACTAATGGGTCCGTTTTAGGTTTCCATTTGAGCTCAGTTTATCCTAAATAAGAAGGAACATCCAAGTATTTCAACCATGTTTCTGGCATTAAAAGCAGAAACATAGTTGAAGCATAGTTGTGTTGCTTTCCAGCTAACTCCTACATGTACTTTTGATATTTAAACTACTTTCTTGCTGAAATGTCAGGCCTCTCCTGCCACAACAAAGAGCTGCTCTTACCTCCTAGGTTTTGCAAATAGCACCTCACTTACAATAGACCTTTTTACTTTTCCACAATACAGCAGACACTATTTTGCTTTAGAGCACAAGAAGTATTCATTTCATTTCATTCTGACCAGCATTTTGAGAAAGCTCTTCTGAAATTAGTCTGCAAAATGGGTATAAATATATAGAAATTCCAAAAATAGGTGAAAATGGGAAAAAATTAGGAAAACATGTTTTCATTACAAATGATTCAGACACAAGTTACAATGTTTTACCAAAAGTGATTATACTATAATTATGCCATAATTTAATTTGATTTTTAAAGAAATTTATCTTCAGAAATATTTTCAGAGATTTATCTTTTAAATGTTAGTCAAAATAAAAACTTAATTTTTGTTATGACAGAGATTGTTTTATTTTTTAGTAGGTACCTGCTGAAACCCTATAGTCCTTAGAGACTTTTGGTTTCAGGACTGATTTATTTAAAAAAGGGCCAAAGTAGTATGAAATTATGATTTAATTTATTAAGTAAATTAATAGAAAAGAAATACAATTGACTTTCAATAATTTACAAACAAGTAAAAGAAGGAAACTTAAAAAGTCTATATTCATATTCTTGCTTACGTTTCAAAACAAATTAATCGTAAGGTAATTGTTTCCAAATTTGTAAAGTAAAACAACAACCAAGGGGATCTCAAAATTCTCAAGAGTTTGTAAGAGAATTAGCAGTTCAGGATAGACATTCATCTCAACACCAGTTTTGTTTATCACTGAAAAGAAACATATGTTTGTGAAATCACACTATTTGAATTATGATTTACTTTTATTTATTATCAATTTGCCACAGAGAGAGTTTATGTCCAGGAATCACAAATAAATTGATAATACTACAAAGATTTGCCTTAATAAACATTACCAGGCTAATCCAGGCTGAATATTCCACTTTAGCACATCCCCCAGTTTACTTCTCTAAATTAAGACAATATTGTAGATATTTATACTAAACTAGGCCTTAGAACTTTTAATGTATCTTTTTCTTTTATTTTTATTGAAGTATTCCATGTTAAGTGTTCAAAAATTAAAAAATTTAAAAGGAAAATTAAAATGTAACCACTGTTAACAATATGGTCATTGTGGTACCTACACTTTGATGTTTCAATGCTTATAATCAAAAATTTATAAAAAGAGAAGAAAGCAATATCATTTTATGATAACTATTATATTTTATTTTTTTCACTTAATAACATATTGTGAGTATGTTGCCATGTCTGCAGATATAAATGTATTATGTAACTATATGAAACATTCAGAATGCTATTAAGGAAATAGAAGTCTCACTAGGATACTGGAATAGAAAAAAGATAGGCTTAAGGGCTGCTCAAAGCAGTGGGAGAGTGAGGACTAGAAGGCCCCTTTCAGGCAATCTGGAAGTGCAGCAATTGCAAAGAAGCTTCCATCAGTGATTGCAGCCATATGGCAGCATCAGAGATGGAGATTCTGAAGGGGAAGCCTACAGCCACCTGCAAGCTGCCAAAGATCTTTACTGCCTCAATACGTAAGTGGGCAGTCCTCAGGTGGATCATTCAATGCTACACGATGCTTGTGTATATCTGCCTCTAGAAAATGAGGGCTCTCCTCTTTTGCCTTCAGAATCTAACCTGGAACTGTAGTGAAAAGAAATTATGATGTGTAAAATTCTGGCTTCCTCCCAGAGATAGTGGAAGGGGTAGAGATGAAGCTGAATTGACAAAGGACATAAAAATAGTAATTGCCTTTTTAATAGCTTCATACTATATTGTACTGTAAATTTTTAAAACTTCGTATTTTTTTTCCTGCCTCCCCAACATCCCTACAAACAAGTTGTGAGCCCTCTGCCCAAGTAATCAAGTTCACCAGTGAATAAGGGTTGTCCGTGAACACAAGTTTCTCTTCTTGCCCTCCCCTCACGATGACCTAGTAATATTCAAAAGGACTGGTGAAATCCCCTCAAGCCTTTTCTGGTGTACTCTGTTCTGAGGTATAAGAAAAATCCTTGCCTACAGGTTTCTGGTGGCTAGTCACTGGCTTGGTTGAGCCTGCTCCTGTGGTGCTCCTCCTCTGTGGCCCCTATCAGCATGCAATGACTCTTTCTAGAGTCATTTATACCTGTGAGTATAATAAACATTATTTCCCTGAATCTCTCCCATGTCCCCTCTTGGGGCCACATCTGACTGATCACTACCCTCCCCCACAAAAAGCCACATACAAATCAAACATATATCATAATCTATTTGAATTGATATAGCTTAGTTAATGCTATTGAATATTCATTAATGTTATATATAAATGGCAAAAGTATGTATGTATATATGTGCCTACTAAGGCTATTTCTTAAGACTCAGAAAAGTAATATAAAGTTTTTTATTTTAGAAAATAAAAATCAAATATTTAAAAAGAAATGCATAATAAACAATTTTCAATTTGGGTTTGGGGTCAACAATGTGTGTCTCCAAATAACTGTCAAAACTCAATAATTCATACATTATTTCATATACTCATTTATTCAAAACAGGCTTAAAATTAATCTCTTTTGTGGGAAACATTGTGAAAATTACTCAAAGAGAAGAAAATGTTTAACATGAAGTTGCTTTCATCCAGACATTTATAATCACGTTGGTAAGATATGACATAATTTTCTATTTAAAGCATGCATGCATGAAGACACACACACTCACACACACACACAGAAATTCAAGGCTGGGTATGTATCTAAATATATCAGTTTTTTTAAGTTGCCATTTTGATTTTTTTTTTCTTCAAATATACAGATGTGCTTAAATGCAGGGATTGTAGCTGAGCACAATATCAGGCAACTGTATAGATATGATTAGGTAGTAATTATACATTTTGATGAGATATTCTCAGTATCTTAAGGAGAAAAGTACCCAGAGGGGAAAAAATTGATAAAGTATGTCAAAAGAAAAAATTTCTCCTCTTTTTAAAAAGTAAATAATTTATAAAAATACATATGTATTATTTCTTGGCTATTCAGGGTCTTATTTTGTGTTCATACTCCTTAAGTTGCCCAATATTAAAAATACATACTGAAATAATTACATAGAAGAAAAGCTTAATGATTAAAAAATATTTACTTTACACATCCTGCTTAGAAAACTAGATTCTTTCTGAAGATGTTAAATGAGAGAGGAAGAATGTATATTTAGCATTTTAATTTCAAATGTCATAAAAATATAGCCCTTATAATCAGACATGTTAGTATTATGCCCTTGGTCCCCTATATTTTTAGGAGTTTCGTGTCTTAAAATTCAGTTTTACTGCTATTGTTTCAGGGATTCTTTTAAGAAAACAACTCATTTTTGCTCTTTTGGTATAACAAAAAACACAGATATCTTCAGTCTCTGACTATATAATCCTCAGCATGAGGAGCAATCCTTTCATTAAAAATAAATAAATAAGGAAGAGCCTGTGTTCTGTACCCTGGAGAAATCCTGACTGTGGCTTGATACCCAAGAAGAAAAGCCTTTGAAATGAATCTAATGTCACATTATTGAAAATGTAGCCGCACAGATTAACTTTTTTCACTCTGCAATGGCTTACAAAGCTTCAAATGCCCAGAAATCTCCTAAACCAGATCATTTAAGGAATCTAAATAAGCTTGCATGGTTTTAAGCTTTCCGACTTTGAATGTTAGCTTTGAAGTTTTGCCAGAACCTGACTGTAGAAGAGTTGCTTTTAACTGAATTCATGACACTAGAATTAGTGTTGGAGGTTCAATATGCCTAATAATGATCTTGACCATGCAGACCATAGACAGCCATCACATATGGTACCTCTGAGTTAATAATTCTCCAAAGATAAGATGTGTAACATCCTGGCTCCAGTATTTATTTATTTTCCATCTTTATACATTGGGGCTTTGGATACTGTCCAACTTAAAGAGCCAATTTTCTTAATGGCATATGGCATTTGTCCATGGGTAAGAGAGCATAGAAAGGAGAAAGCAAAGTTTATAAATGGTTGAATTATAAATGTCCCAATATCATATTTCTTTTCTTTTTTTTTTTCTTTTTACTTAATTAGCTGAAAATCCTATAGCAAATTTCTGGGCAAAACTCCACTGTCAAGTGTTTTTCTGCCAACTCCCAAACAAGACCAATTCTATTTCCATAAACTTTTCTGGACCTTCATATAAACAAATTTATCCTCACAGAATGGAGTTAATTATAAAACCTTTTAAATGTTGAGATGTACACTTCATTTTAATTTGAAGACTTATATTTTGCCACTTAAAATATAAAAATTCATCATATGGGTCTTCCCTCCTTTCCTAAATTGGACTTAAATTTCCATGCAAGTGGGGAAAAAAAAAATCCCCAAGTCTATATGATTGGATGGCAAAGAGAGTCACATATGGGGAGATTTATTATTGCCCTCAATTCCCCATAATTTCCAAGAAATCAACAATGCTATTTTTAGTATACAGGCCTGGCATCTGCCACAAATTTAAAGAGTAAGAATGTGGCCTGACAAGGTTTATAATTCTGTCAAATAAAATATTTGGTAATTTTAATAAGAAGAGGCAGGAGATATGTTTGAAAAGTACATACAAATAAGTTTTAAGAAACAAATGTGTTTATACATAAATAGATACATACAAACATATCTCAAGTAGCTATCTCAAATGCTAATCCAGAGGAAAATAATAAACTTTATCAATTCTTCTTGATGTGATGATTTTACTTATCTATTATTTTATGAGATATTCTTCTAAAATGTGGTTCCAGGTAACAAAAATGGTTAAACATTTTAAAGATTTTTAGTCAATTATGAGTGTGTATAGCAAGTTAAAAATGTTTTATAGGTTTGATCTGAAAACCTAGGTAACAAAAAAAGAAAGAAAACTTACATTAATTTGCTATATAGTTAGTATCTAAG
Organism: Cheracebus regulus; assembly: GCA_963574635.1. Classification (NCBI taxonomy): domain Eukaryota; kingdom Metazoa; phylum Chordata; class Mammalia; order Primates; family Pitheciidae; genus Cheracebus; species Cheracebus regulus. The sequence continues at coordinate 23,514 of CAUYQU010046450.1, read as the reverse complement.
TAATCACATTTATGCAATCTGGCTATAATAGTAAAGCTTATTGTTTTCTGATTAGCATACAAACTTAAAACTTGAAGAAAATACATTAGTTTTATATTTTTTTCTAATATCATTACTATAGCCTTAATTGTTTCAGCAATTATAATGGAGATTAGAAAACAATTCTGGTATGTATGCTGACTTGCTGTAATCATTTTCTTAAATTTTTAAAATCTAGAATTCATAATAAATTGACAAGCTGTTAAAAATTTGTATCCTGACTTCATTTAAAAATATTTTCAATATGTAAAATCAAATGGGATAGTTTAGAATGCTTGAGGCCAATGAAATTATGCTGTTCATAAAAAATGTAAAAATTACATTTCGAGGAATGGAACATCTAAAAATTACATTTCAAGGAATGGAACATCTAAAAAGAATGGAACATCTAAACCAATAGATTTTTTAAAAATAATCAGTCAATATAAATATTTTGCATCTGCCAATGTAGAAACTCATATGCAGACATACATAAACACCTGCATGCATGTAAACATGTATTTATACAAGCATACACATTTTCTATATATTTTTCTATAAATTATTTAATTGTAAGACTTCCTGCCTGCCTTCCTTCCTTCATTCCTTCCTTCCTTCCCTCATTTTTTCTTTTTCTCTTATGAATAATGGAAGATAATATCAAACAATTATCTTGCTTAGTGGTATGATTATCCTTGCCTTTAAGTCATTCAGCAATTACTGAGCACTTATGCTGTCTCAACTTTGGTTTTCAGTTTTGGTGGTATTTACATGAAAATATGCCCCATTTTGGGGAATGACACAGTTCTATTTTTTAGATAGATACAGTGAAATAAAACAAGTGCCATAACTACAGCACCATGTGTTTAGATTATATGTAAATTTGAATCATTCAAATGTGGAATAATATGATGTATATTATTAATAAACTATTACTTTATATAAAATATTTAGAGTGGATCAATCACAAGTTATAAGCTGATCAAATGTATATACTTTTAAAATTTATAGGTAAGATGAACTATGAATTTGGCTTAATCTCTTGAATAATGATTGTGTCAATTTAATTGTTAAAATTTACCCACCATACTTTTCCAGAATTAGGTTTGAATTATTTGAGTTTTTCGAAATGAAACTTTCCAATAAAGCTTTCAAAATAAACAAAATGAGACCTATATAATAAAAGGTATTGTTAAGAAAGTAAGAATCTAAGCCAACAGAAGGTTGCCATAGAATGCTTATAAGATGAAATAATTTTGTAATAAAGCATTAGAGTTTTTGGTACCATTTTCTATTCAATTATGTAGAAGAGACCTTATCATGCTGAGAAATAAGCATATACAGACACAGCATGTTGAAAAATAAGTAGTCCAAATAACTACTACACAAGAAGGAGAAGAGTGATGGGCAATTAGACTTGTCAGGTAAGTGTTAATAAAAGACTCACACAAAAGAATTTGCACATATGATATTAATGATGTTGTTGTTGTTGTCATTGAGAGACTAAGTTTTTATCACCATTTCTCAACACAAAACCTTATAAATGTTTTTAAAATTCTTTACAGAATCAAAATGGTATATGAGATATCTCCCTCTATAATTGAATTTCACAGGAATTAAGTAAAATGAATTCATGTGAAATGTGAGGGTAAAAATGACTCTATTCATATTAATAATAAACATTGGTAGAGACTGTGAATTAATATCCATTTCCCCTCACCAGTGTTTAGCAGAGTTACTTGCAAAAGTAAGCATTTAATAAATGATTTTTGAACTGAATCACATTTATTTTATTACCTAAATAAAATCAGGTGTAATTTAATCCTTTTTCTTCCGTTTGAACATTTCCTTTCTTGTTTCTATTTATAATTAATAATTCTCTAGCTCTGTAAAATAATTCAGAGACTTAAGTTGCAAATCTATAAAATTCTTTATTTCCAACTCTCTTTTGAATATAAAAATATTTAAGTGTAAACTTGTCTTTGTAATTTTAAAATGTTTAATACTATAAATTTTTTCTGGGTAATACTATTTAATGTGTATTTTAATGCATCAGTAAAAATAAATTCTTCATGATTTGCTTTTATGTTTTAACTCCTTTCTTACAGATTGCTATTAAATTCTAAAATATCTTAATACATTAAGTACCCAAAGGAAAAAAATTATTGAATTTGAATTTATCATAGCAATGGACAATCTAACGTGAAACACAGAGATAGAAAATAAATTTTAAAAAGTTTAAAGAGCATCATTGACATGTAGAACACTCCCAGTGGCCTAATATAATGTAATTAACATCCTGGAAGGAGAAGAATGTGGACTGAAAAAGTATTTTAAGAAATAATGCTGGAAACATTGTAAAATTCCATCAAACTACAACCTTAAGTTCTAAGAATCTCAAGAAACCCAAGCATGGGAAATAAAAAGAAAACTAAGCCAAGGAACATCATAATCAAATTGCACAAAACCAGAAATACGGAGGAAAAATCTTAAAGGTGCTGGAGAAAAATACATTTTATGAATAGGAAACATAGATAAGATTGACAGCAGCTTTCTCATTGGAAAAGAGCAACAAAAGGAGACAGTGGAGAAATACTCTTAAATTATTGAAAAAATGTCAACACAGAATTCTATACACAGTATAAAATATATTTTTAAAATTATGGCAAAACAAATATTTTTTAGGCATATAAAATCTGAAATTATTTATCTCTAGCAGATCCACGCTATGACAAATGTTATAGGAAGTCCCTCAGACAGAAGTATAGTGAACAGAGATGCATGTCTACAAGAAACAAAAGGCACTAGAAATGGTAACGACATAGACATGTTTGTATAATTTCTTTTTACTATTTAATATTTTTAAATAATCTTTTAAAATAATATATAGATATAGTATGGTGTTTATAATATTAAATGCATAACATATGGAAATGACAACATATAGACTGGAGGAATTCTTATTCTAGACATGAAATGTCATAATATCAAGTGAAAGTAAACTATGATAATTTAAACAAGTAAATCCCAAACCTACCTCTAAAATAACATGACAACTAAAATTATTAAGCCAGGAAGAGAAAATTTTAGAAAATAATCAATTAAAATGAAAGCAACAAAAGTAGAAAAAGAGAACAAAAACTGTATGAGGCAAATAGAGAACCAATGACATAATAAAATAATCTCACCATCTCAATAATCTTAAGGAAATACTCTAAACAACCCCTGTACAAAGTCAATGATAAAACTGAGAAAAGAGAAAGATCTAATTATTACTTGCCTACAATAAAAACATTTTAAGAATAGAGATACCAATAAGTTATAGATAAAAAGATGAATTAAGAAATACTATGGTAATGCAAGTTTAAAAAATAAAGCTGTATAAGCTATATTAATTTGAGCGAAAGTAGATTTTAGACTAAACCATTTTACCAAGAATACAAACCATCTTTTATCGTTCCTTTTTTAAAACCTTTGTTTTAGGTTCAAAGGTACATGTGCACGTTTTTATATAGGTAAACTCATGTCACAAAGGTTTTAGAGAGTATTTAATCACCCAGGTACTAAGCTTAGTACCCATTAGTTATTTTTTTCTGATCCTCTCCCTACTCCTACTCTTCACCCTCAAAAAAGGCCAGCGTCTGTTGTTCTCCTTTTTGTGTTCATGTTTTCTCATAGTTTAGTTGAAGATATTATATCTTTCTTTTTTATGGCTGCATAGTATTCCATGGCGTGTATGTACCACACTTTCTTTATTCAATCTGCCCTTGATGGACATTTTGGATGGCTTCATGTCTTTGCTATTGTGAATATTGCTGCACTGAACATACATGTGCATATGTCTTTATGGGAGAATGATTTGTATTCTTTTGGTTATATACCAGTAATGTTATGGTTGGGTTTAATGGCAGTTCTATTTTTAACCCTTGAGGAATTACCACACTGCCTTCCACAATAGTGTGTACATGTTCCTTTTCTCTACAACCTAACTAGAATTTGTTATTTTTTGACTTTCAATAATAGCCACTGTGACTGTTATATCTTATTTTGGTTTGAATTTGCATTTCTCTCTTGATCAGTGATGCTGAGCTTTTTTTTTTTAATGATTGCTAGCCACATGTATGTCTTTTTTTGAAAAGTGTCTGTTGATGTACTTTGTCAGCTTTTTAATAGGGTTATTTTGTTCTTGTAAATTTGTTTAAGTTCCTTATAGATGCTGGATATTAGATCTTTATCAAATGCATAGTTTGCAGATATTTTCTCCCATTCTGTGGGTTTTCTGTTGACTCTGTTGGCAGTTTCATTTGCTGTGCAGAAGCTCTTAAGTTTAATTAGATTCCATTTGTCAATTTTTGCATTTGTTGTGATTGCTTTAGAGGTCTTCATCACTAAAATTTTGCCCATTCATATGTCTAGAAAGGTATTGCCTAGGTTATCTTCTAGGGTTTTTATTGTTTTGGGTTTTACATTTCAGTTTTGCCTATGGTTTAAGGAAGGAGTCTAGTTTCAATTTTCTGCATGTGGCTAGGAAATCATCTCAGCATCATTTATTGAATAAAAAATCATTTCTTGTTTGTTTTTGTCAGCCTTGCCAAAGATTAGATGATTGTAGATGTGTGTCCTTATTTCTAGGCTCTCTATTCTGTTCCATTGGTCCCTGTGTCTATTTTTATGGCAGTACCATGCTGTTTTGTTTAATGTACTCCTGTAGTATAGTTTCAAGTTGGGTAACATAATGCCCCCAGCATTGTTATTTTTGCTTAGGATTGCCTTGGCTATTTTAAAAAAAAAAAAAAAAAAATTGAGGAGCGACTCCTCCCCAACTCATTCTATGAGTCCAGCATCATGATAGCAAAACCTGGCAAAGACACAACAACAACAACAACAAAACTTCAGGCCAATATCCTTAATGAACGTTGATCTAAAAATCCTTAACAAAATACCTGCAAACCTAACTTAGTGGCACATTAAAAAGCAAATCCACAATGATCAAATAGGCTTTAACTCTGGGATACAAGGTTTAGCATACATAAATTAATATGTGATTCATCACATAAATAAAAATAAAGACAAAACCTACAATTATCTCAATGTATACAGAAAAGGCTTCTGATAAAATTCAACATCCCTTCATGTTTAAAACTCAATAAACTAGGTATTGAAATAACATACCTTAAAATAATAAGAGCCATCTGTGACAAACTCACAGCCAACATCATACCAAATGGGTAAAAGCTGGAAACATTCTCCTTGAAAAACTAGCATAAGACAAGGATGGCCTGTCTAACTCCTATTCAACATAATATTAAAATCTTGGCCAGAGCAATCAGGCAAGAGAAAGAATTAAAGGGCATACCAATAATAAGAGAGGAAGTCAAACTAACCAAGCAGACAACATGATTCTATGTCTAAAAACCTCCATAGTCTGGGCTCCAAAGCTCCTTCACCTGATAAATAACTTCAGCAAAGTTTCAGGATACAAAATCAACGTACAAAAATCATTAGCATTTATAATCATTAATAACAGCCAAGCCAAGGAATGCAATCCAATTCACAGTTTCCACAAAAAGAGTAAAAGACCTAGGAATACAGCTAACCAGGGAGGTGAAAGATCTTTACAATGAGAATTTTAAAACACTGCTCAAAGAAATCAGAGGTGACATAAACAAATGGGGAAACATTCCATGATCATGGATAGGAAGAATCAATATAATTAAAATGGCCATACTACCCAAAGCAATTCACATATTTAATGCTATTCCCATCAAACTACCAATGGCATTCTTCACAGAACTAGAAAAACCTATTTTGAAATTCATATGGAACCAGAAAATCCTTTCATGTGATTAAAAAGGGTAAGTCCACCTGGGAGACTAACTGACATTTATTGAACACTCCAGCCAAAAACCTCAGTATGCATATTCGTTTCAAGTATACATAGAACATGTACCAAGATAGACAAAATTATTTGCAATAAAATAAGCTCAATATATTAAAAATGAAATTAAATTAGAAACCATTGAAAGAAAGGGCTCTGAAAAATTCTCAAATATTTGAAAATTTATTCATATACATCCAAATTATTCATGGGATCAAAGAAACAATAATTTATGGTAGCTGAGAAAACTATTCCAAATATAAGCATGGACATGCAGACAATTATAAGGTTCCAAAGATAAAACTGTTGATAACTATAAATATTAAAGACTGCAAAACAACAATAATTATATGTTGTGGAATAAAAACATAAAAACTGAAGTATAAATGAATAACTTTAATTTTCTAATTACTAATTTAACCTAGTAAAAATAAGCTATGCTAGATGTGTTCTATGAAGAAATGAGAGTGTCCAAGATGAAGACTCTTGTATTCAGGGAAATCAAAATCGAATGAAAAAATTGAATATATAAAAACCCATTAAAATGTTAGCCAATAGCACAGAAGATATACTATTTGCCCAGTAGAATATTTTTATCTTACCAAAAGTGTTGCCTCTCTCCACTCTCTCCAGCATACTTTCATGACTAGTAACTGCTAGACTTCAGTGTGTACAGGCAGGCAGGAACATACAAATCTGTAACGTTTTACAAAGCTGCATCAGTAAATTTTCTGGAAGCCAATCCCTATTCTCAAACTCTTCTTTCACTCCCAGAGCTTTTCAATTACATTAATACACCCCCCCACCCCACATTGAATCTATCAAGCCCTGTTATTTTCTAAAAATCTTAATTTAGCACTTAGAAAAAAAAAGAAACTATATCTTTTTTGAGGACCAGAATATATTCACCTTTCTGTGGCTAAGAATTTTATACATACATACATATATATATATATATATATATGAAAAACATAGTGTTTTCATTATATCAAGTAAACAATTGCTCTTTCATTGTCATTTCCAAGGAAATAAATGTCAAAGTATGGTATTATAGTGATACACTGCAATTCCCTATAAATTTACCTATGAAAGCAGCTCTTTAGGGTGGATTTATGATGATATGAAATGAATAAAGCAGGATTAGACAACAGTTAACTGATATTAAAATGTCAAGCACAAGGTGAAAATAATCTTTTGATTGAAGATAGTAGTTTGTGGAATTCACGTTTCATGAATGATACAAGGATGAACAACTATTCTAGTGAAGATATTTTCTTTCATTTATTTGACATAATACTACTCTGTTGAATGAGTTAAGGAAAGAAGGGAAGGAATAGCAATACCCAGCTCCTGTATGAATCAGAATAGATTAATTGATGCTATGATAAAGGCTGACTCCAAATTCCAGCAGCTTAAAGGAACAAAAAGTTACTTCTTGCATTTGCTGCAGGTTTAACACAGGACAAGAATAGAATCGGCTCACTGTAGCCTCTGAGGCTTGCTTCCACATCAACGAGGCACAGGAAAGGGACTCAGTAAATTCTATACTGATATTAAAGCTTTGTCTTGAAAGTTACAGGCACATTTTCATTCATTCCTGAATATTCCATTGAACAAGGAAAGTCACATGGCAATTTCTAACAAAAACAAGAATGTTCAATCCTACTAGCCACCTGGAAGGACAATTAGAGTATCAGCTCTTCATGCCTACAATTTAATAAAGACTATTAGACATCTACTCCAATGGCAATACAAGAAGAGATATAAGGGCTTAAAAGTAAAATAATAAAAATATAATGCTACTGCCAATACAAAGATTAATAACATCTAAATTGCACTGATTTATTATTTATTATTTTATTATTTATACCAGGCATCATTCTAAGTGCTCTACATGGCATATGACATTAATGCATTTAATTCTCAAAGCAGCTCTATGAGATAGGTAGTTTTATTATAACCTCATTCTATACATAAGACATGAGGTACAAAGAAGTTAAATTACTTTTTCATAATTGCTTATGGACCATGTGTGTGTGTGTGCCTGTGTGTGTGTGTAGTGTTTTGATTGAGCCCAGATTTGAACCTAAGGAGTTTGGTTCCTGATCCTGAGCCCCAAATTATGTCTGTATGACATAATGGCCCATTTGCTTTGGTACATTTATTTTCAACTTTTGTTTTTATTTTATAGGACCTGTATTTGTATTAAAGTTTATTATAAAAACTGAACTAATTGGAGCATCTCTGGTTAAAGTAAGAAGAAGAAGCCGAAGACCTACCCTTTTAGGGCAGCATGTGTCTTCCAGCTTCTGATTTAGAAAGCTGTCATTAACATCAAAAAAGGCTTGAAATTTGTTTATTTTCTAAAAATATAACCACTTAATGTGACTCTTCAGGCTTTCATATCTTAGCTAGATTATCTACTTATAATAGTTGTTTCTCTTACTTAAAAAAAAAAAGGCAGAAAAAAAGTACAGTATCCTGAGACACAAAGTCAGGACAAGCTGAAATTGAAGATACCAAGCTTTTGATTTCTAGAGCTTAATTTTAGAAAAAACTTTTCTCAACTACAAGTATGCAAACAAACCTAGGATTAAGAGAGCTGTAAATGTTAGGAAATGGACAATACCTCATAAAACTGATGAAAAGCAGTATCCTACCAACAGTTATTAGAGAGATGGGTAATTTTGTCTAAATCTATAAAGATGCTAAAAAGCACAGCTATCTGGCAGCCACCTATAGAGAGTCTGAATACTTTGTATACTCCATGAAATCTACGCACTTGTCAAAAGTGTTTCTTCTTCTGATCTTAGCTGGGTTCTCCTTTACTCTTTCTTTCTTAATCCTGAACTGAGAAAATACTGATATGTATTTTTAGTTTCTCCACTAGTAATTGTTTTCTCGAAACCTGTCTGGATACAATAAACAAAAACTAAGTCTTAATGTTATGTTTTCTTAGAGCTCAACAGTTAACTTCAGTATTTAACCCTAAATACTATTTTAAGAAAATAAACATTTGAGAACAAGCAAGCTTAGTTTCAAGTCATCAATAATGTATTAATAAATATTTAGCACCCCAACTTGCCCTTAAAATACAGTAGTTAGGTAGTAAGATTGGATGTGAGAGCTAGTTTTAGTAAATACAAAATAAATAAGCAAATACATAATACATACATTTTTCTAGACAGCCTTCCCTCCCACACCAGAGCTACATTCATTCACTAAATACTTTCATTTTTTATTGTTCTACTTTAATTAACCTTATGAAGATATTAATGCACTTCAGCCGTGCCATGTCAGACTTTTTTTTTAAACCTTTATAACTGGGCATCACTATACTTAAGAGAATAAGGTTAAAATATTTTATTACTTATAGTTATTTTCAATTCTATTATATTTAATTGATAAGTAAAAATTTAAAAATGCATTTTGAAATTTTTGCTATTATTTAGATAAAAAATTGATAATTTCAAATGCAAACAGTCTGCATTTAAAAATTAAATTAGAAAACATAATTTTAAAGGTGAAAAATGATATAAAGTATTTAAAGTGTGTTTACATTTCTTGAAACTTTCTAATATAAAAACATATCTCCGAAATCTCTCTTCATCCTCTGGATTTTGTATTACAGTATGCCTACTGGACACAAAATTTAAAGCCTCTACAAATTTTCAAAGAAAGCATCAATGATTGAGGTATATACGCAAATGTTTTTATGGTCTTTGAAGAAGCTTCACATCAAACATATAACATAGCAAATGATCCTAACAACGAACAAAAACAAAACTTCACCTTAGACATTGTCAGTTTTTCAAGTCTTGTCTTGAACTTGTCACACAAGAGATTTTTATCTCTGAAATTTTCCCTGTTAAACATCTCAACCTCTAAGGCACTTAAAATTTCTCATTCCTCCTTTATTCAGAATAGTTTGTTCTTCCATGGAAACCTCAGCAGTAGGTATTCTCATTTATGTTGGACAAAAAAATTTCCCAACGAAGTAGTTACATATGCTTTATCAGTTTTTTTTAATACGGCGTCTCACTCTGTCGCCCATGATGGAGTGCAATGGCACGATCTCGCCACTGCAACCTCCTGTGTTGCCTGGGTTCAAGAAATTTCCTGACCCAGCCTTCCGAGTAGCTGGGATTACAGGCATGCACCACCACACCCGCCTAAATTTTGTATTTTTAGTAGACAGGGGGTTTCACCATATTGGCCAGGCTGGCCTCAAACTCCTGACCTCCTAATCTGTCTGCCTTAGCCTCCCAAAGTGCTGAAATTACAGGCGTGAGCCACCACACCAAGACATTTACCAGATTATTAATTCCCAAGAACTCTATGTTCGCAGTGCTATGGCTATGACATTTGACATTAGATTTTTAAAAATTCCACAAGGATCTCCATACATTTATTCCTGAAGTGTTATGGGAAGTTTGTATGAAACACTGTAGTCAATGATATTACTGTCATTGTCCCAATATGCTACAAAGTTTCATCACTGTCATTGAGGACTCACCTGACATGTTAAACATACTCTTGCTTTAAAAAATGCCTTTGTATTAAAATGGTCACAGTTGCTATAGTGACAAATGTCATTCGTCAATACATATTTCTTAATCTCCAGAGAGTAACATCTGAACAATGAAGAAAAGGAGTAAAATCGCATAGAGACATTATATTATTGGAATAAGCTATATTTTTCTTAATGAAGATTTACAATGGAATGGAGAAATTAAAAATATTTTATTAACAGATTTTCTCTTTTTCTGAGTATTATTGTGCTTAATTTCTGGAGTTTTCATCCCTGATTCAGTAAATCATTCTAAACAAAAGCAATTGAATTTGGATTTAAGAATTGCCCCTGTATGTCTCAAGCAAACTAGAAATTTAGCAAAACTTTTAAACTCCACTATGATTTCTTATGTAACCTTGGATTTTTTTTTTTAATATGACTTTAATTTTTTTTTTTGCAATCTGACCCTTTTCTCAATTGTGTTGGCCTATGTATTTCCTGATCTCTCAAAGGGAGGTGATCTAGATTAATGAGTTTGAACTCCACAGATTAATATTCTATAATAGCACTCATTTTTTCAATCGGTATTATTTTACTATTTCAATTTTCTGCAAACACTTGGGACACATACTAACCTAGAGGGATCACAAACAATAAGATTAAGCTAGAGCAGCAATGATGTAAATTTTCATACAACCTTCAGAAATATGAGTATCAATTTCTTTAGGATTAGACCAAAGATGAGCTCACTGTTGCCAAAGCAGAAAGACAATTTATTCTTTAAAAGATCTTTCAAAGTTCTTTCCCTAAAGCCTGCCCACTAACTAAAATCATGCCCATGAGATAAAGGAAGCCTGTAAGATACATTCCACAGAAGCACAGAATGTTTACAGAATTTTTATCAAAGAGAATAGTACTATTTTTTAACACAGCATTGGTAATGCAAATTAGTTGAGGAGAGTGGTGTTATAATAACTGTTACAGTTTTTCATAGAATGAAGATTTGCTAAAATTGAACATGTGTTCTAGAAATGTAGGTAGATGGTTGTTGAAAAGAAAATGAACCATTTTAGCGGTTATAATACATGGTGAAACTACTTTATATTGATTAATAGTCCCATTATTGAAGATATATTAAACACTCTTTATAATAATACATGTATTTTGGGAAAAAAATAAAAAACTAAAAACTGGGGCTTTTATCATCTATCTTCAAAGTTCCAGATGCTAGTCTATGAAATAATTTTAATCATTTGTACATAGTAACTTGTAAATGAAATAAAATACTCATCTTCAGAGAAACATCATTAACAAGTAACATTTATTATATGTCTGTGAGGCTATAAGCACATAGCAAATTCTTATAAGTAGGAAGTTTATTTCTTACTTACATACATTGCCTTTTTTCATCCTCACAGTTGTGAGGTACAGAAAGATAAATTTCTCCAAAGTACAATTTATTTACTGAAATTTGATCAAAGAGACATTTGATGACTTTTTCTTCACTACAACACTGTACAGTATAATTTTCTTGTTTTATAATAAAACAATGTTACTATCTTCATTACAAATATATATTAGAAAGGTTAAACAATTTATTCACTATCATAGAAGTAATAAGAATGGTTTAGCACACATTTGAATGGAGACTATCTGACCAGAGAGCTAAGCTCTTAGCAATTATGTGATCTGACCATATGAATATTCATTACAATAAAAACCCTCTGAACAGTTGTTTGGCCAATATTCTTAAGGCAAAAATAGAAAAAAATGATGCTGCTAGAGGCTTTTAAAGACAATCTTTGAGTCTCTGTTTACAATTTACTGAGCTCTTAGGGTATAAATATTATTTAAGTCATTTAATTAACATGCATTTGTAATCGACTGTATACTACAGATTTCCAGGAATATACAATAGGAAAAAGCAAAGTATAGAAAAATAAGTTCAAAAATTGTGATTTAATATTTAAGTAATAGTTAAATGGTAAGAAAAGCATTGCCCAGAGAAATTGTAGACTTAATTCCCCATTAAATGATACAGAAAATTTAATATCATCCATAAACCGAAGAGAGTTCATCAGACATGTTGGAGAAGAAAATAATTTACATAAGAGACATGTCAAACGAATGCGTGCCAGTTTGAAAGAGACAGAGAAATGGAATACTATTACTTGTAAGGGAAGTGGCATATGGCAATATGTAATCTACAATAAAAATTAAACAAATCGTTTTTATTTCTGTTAGGCCCATAAGTTATTTTAGAAATGCTGATTAAAAAAAATGGCAAATATACCTTTTGAAAGGTACTTTTGACTTAAAAAGTTACAAAGTGGCTGGGTGCGGTGGCTCACGCCTGTAATCCCAGCACTTTGGAAGGCTGAGACAGCTGGATCATGAGCTCAAGAGATCAAGACCATCCTGGTCAACGTGGTGAAATTCTGTCTCTACTAAAAACTCAAAAATTAGCTGGGCGTGGCGGTGTGCGCCTGTAGTCCCAGCTACTCAGGAGGCTAAGGCAGGGGAATACCTTGAACCTGGGAGGCAGAGGTTGCAGTGAGCTGAGATCACGCCACTGTACTCCAGCTGGCAACAGAGCAAGACTCCAACTAGAGGAAAGAAAAGGTACAAACTGTGCAATTTTTTAAAAAAATACGCTTGGTTTAGCTTGAAAAGCCAGACTTGATTCATAGGTTTCTTCTTGCATAGGGATAAGAGAAAAATAAATGCTGTAGAATGGGTTGTAATCTTTGGTTTTACATAGAACAGAAAGAAAAAGTGTAGTGGCTTTTTTTCCTAGGTGTCTCATATAAATGTTTGATTAACAAAAAATCATAAATATAAACTAATAGGCAGGCGTGGTAATCAATAGTTCCTATCAAAGCCCCCCCCCCCCACACACACACACACATGACTAAGTTTAACACTCTTGTACAACTAACAGACCGTTAAGTGAAAAATGGAGGTATTTTCTAAACTATGGAATTAATATGTAGAAGAATCATGGAGGAAAATGAACTAAGTTAAATTTTAAACTAGTTTCACTATTTTAAGTAATGAATCGTGTGTTGGTAAACAAACTTTGAGAACGTGATACAACCTGATAAATTTAAAATATTAATACAATTTATTAAAGAGTTTTTGATAGCTTTCTTGCACACCAACATGCTAGTCCCAGCCAGACACACATGCATGGATATTAAAAGATCCTTTACCCTTAAGCAGTTTATAATGTGATAAGGAAAGTAGTCATACATCCCCTTTAAAAAAATCAAATCAGATATTAACACTGTTCTCATAGTTATAACAATAGATGAAAATGAAATTTAAATGATTTGGAAGCGACCTTTGAACTTCACTTTATGGTTTAGAAGAATGTCAAAAGGCACAAAGCAAGAAAGGGAAAAAGTGTGAGGAAGACAAAAGTGAGGAGTATGCAAAAGTGCAAGTATGTAGAATGCATTTAACTTCTGAGAACCTAGATTTAATCATCTTTGTAAGGAGTGTTCAGTGGAATTGTTGAAAACATAATTTGGGGACAGAGTGAATATAAACATAAAAATATAGGGTAGTTTAAAAATAAAATCATATGAGTGAAATCACTGTATATTTATTTTAGAAAAATAACTCTAGAAACGTCATGAAGGACGGACTATATTAGAGGAAGGCTTATGTTTGAAAAAGCAGTGAGGATTTCTGCTTTATCCTGGGGCTAAATGTACATAGGCTGAACTGTTGGTGTGGACAGGAGACAAGGACATACTGGGTAGAAGAGGGTGGTTCCCAGGCAAAGGCCCCACCCTCGAGCCCGGAAACCTGAAGCCCTAAATGAGAACAGGTATTCCTGTTTTCATGCCCAAAAGTTGCCTTTTGGCCCACCAAGCCTCCTATCCTGTACCCATATAAGCTCCAAACCCCCGGCTTCACAAACAGACAAGGAGATGAACAGAAGAGCAGAAACAGCAAAAAGGTGCAGCAAAGGGAAGGGATGGAGCATTTGAATGTCCAGAGGACTTTAGCTGGGTATGGTTCGAGAAGAAATCAGCAGCTGGACGGCCAAACTCCAGGGGAAGATCAGTGTCTCACTTCATCCCCCTTCTTTCTCCACATCCATCCCACTGAGAGCCACCTCTGCCACTCACTAAAAACCCTGCTTTCATCCTTCAAGTCCATATGCGACCTGATTCTTCCTGTACGCCCGACAAGGATCTGGGTACCAAGAGGACACTGAAATGATTAACTCCTAAGCCACCCAGGCGAGCAAAGTAAAAGAGGGCACTGTTACACACGCCCACTTGGTCTTCAGGAGTTGCTGACACCCACCCCTGGACACTGCCGTGGAGCTGAGGTCAGGAACACTTGCCCAGGCTCCTGCACCTGCCGGCCTCCATGTTTCCCCTCCCATAAGGGGCTTAGCATGCACTGCAGTGTGCACCGCACACAGATGAGCCACATCCCTGTCGCATGCCTTTCGAGGCTGTCAGGGAACTCTCTTGTTTTACTAGGACACTAGAAGTGACAAAGTAAAGAAGACAGAGATAAAATGAGAATTCTTGTAAGACAGAATTTAAAGGTAATGTCAATTGAGAGAGAAGGCAAAAATAAGAAAGTATAATTAAAAATAATGTTCTTGGTCAGCTGATTTTGGTTCGCTGATGGATGGAGTAGATGCACTTCTCCCTGTTCCTCCCTCTAAGTACAAGCAAAAGCCCTAAACGTTATAGGTAAAATAATAATAGGGGATTATGAATAAAGCTGACACAAATATTTATGCATAAGTTTTTGTATGAACACTTTTTAAACATTGTGTTAGAATTTCTAGCAAGTGCAATAAAGCAAGAAAGTAACTAGAAGTCATAGAGATTCAAAAGGAAGTGACAGAATAATTCCTATTTGCAGATAACATAATTGTCTTCCTAGAAAATCCAAACTAATCTATTTTAAAAATCTAGAACAAATACAAGAGTCCCTCAAGGCTTCAGGATACATGATAAAAATGAAAAAAAAATTGTACCTCTTTTATAATTGCAATAAAATGTGGACACAGAAATTATAATACTGTTTACAATATTTCTCCAACAAAATTAAATTCTTAGGTGTAAATTAAACAAAACATGTCTAGGATTTATACACTGAAAATGACATCATTATGAGAAAAAATAAACACCCAAATAAATGGAGAGGCATACCATGTTCAAGCATTTAAAGACTAACATAGCAAAGATATTGTCTTAAAATTGATTTATAGGCTTAATGCAATTTTTGTAAAAATTCCAGCAACAGTTTTTGTAGATATGGACAATATTATCCTAAAGTTTATATAGAAAAAGAGAACTAGAAAAGCTGAAATAATTTTGAAAAAGAAAAGTGAGAATCAGTCTACTTGATTTCAAGTAAATATGTACCTACAGTAATCAACACAGCGTAGGATTGGTGGAATAATATACACATAGATAAATTAAACAGAATAGCAAATCTAGAAACAGGCTGACATAAACATGCCAAACTGATTTTTGACAAAATTACAAAAGCAATTCAATGATGGCAATACAGCCTTTTCAACAAATCATGTGGAAACAATACGACATCAATAAACAATAATTAATCTGCCCTGAATTTCGCGCCTCACGCAAAAATTAACTAAAAATGGATTACAAACATAAACATGCAATTTAACAGAGTAAATTGTTAGAAAAATGAATAGGAGAAAGTCTTCATTATCGAGGGCAAAACAAAAATGTTCTTAGACTTGACACCAAAATTATGATTTATGAAAGAACAGGTAAATTTGATTCTATCAAAATTAAAAATATTGGCTCTGTGATAGTCCCTGTCAAGTAGGACAAAACACAAGCAAAAGAGTGGAATATGATATTTTCAAATTACATATCAAAAAAACTAGAATCTAGAATATATAAAGAACTCTCCTAGGCAAAACACATAAAAGAACATCTAAAGAAGATAAATAAGTCACATATAACAAAAAGTTGTTCAACTTCAATACTTCTTAGGAAAATGCAAATTAAACTTCAGTAGGATACCATTATACACTTATTAAAATGGCAAAAGTGAAATACAAATAGTAACAACCCTAAATGCTGGCCAGGACACAAAGAAACAATCACTTATACATTGCTACTGGGAATAGAAAATGTTACAGCCACTGTAGAAAAGTTTGGCAGTTTAAAATATAACTACCACACAAACTAGAATTGGACTCCTGGAAATGTACCCAAAGACATGAAGACTTATGTTTATGCAAATATCTGAACACAAATGTTTATAACAACTTTACTCATAATAGCACCAAATAACTCATGTCCTGCAGCAAGCGAATGGTTAACAAAACATGAAATACTACTTAGCAATAACCTAGACTATTATTCAGCAGTTAAAGAAAGTGCATTGTTGAGCTAGATGAATCTCCAAACAAGTATATGGTGTGAAAAAAGCCCATTCTAAAGATGAAATACTGTAGGATTCCATTTTTTGTAACATTCTTTAAATGACATAGAGAAATGAAGAACAGATTATTGATTTCTAGGAATGAAGAGGGGGCTGGGTGCACAAGGGAAGCAGGTATGGCTATAAAAGGGCAACAGAAAGGATCCTTTTGATAATAGAAATGTTTTGTATATTGACTGTATTGCTGTCAATATCATCCTAATTGTGATAACACACTGTAGGTTTGCAAGTTATTACAACTGGGGAGTACTAGGTAAAAGTTCAATGGTATTTCTCTATTTTTTCACTGCATATTTCATACTACATATAAATCTCTAGTTGTTTTTAAATAAAAATCTAATTTAAAAATAAAAATAACTTTTTTTTTAATTCCTGGGGGTGGGGTGGGTATGTAAAAGAAAGTCCAGGAGAGGAACTAGTTTGAGGGAAATATGCAAGTTTTAAAAATATTGATTTTGAGCTGTCCATGAGATTTTTTGAAGGTTGCATTCTTCTACAAGTGGATTCCAAAATGAATTAGTGATCAAGATATTTATTTTTTAGTCTCCTTGGGATTACCAACTATGAAAGAAATGAGAATAAAGCAAAAGTGTGTACTAAATAAAGCAAAAGTTGAACTATGAAGCAGATTGGATGGGGGTCTTGCTAATACCAAGGGAGGCTCTGGAACTTAAAAAAAAAAAAAAAGCCTATTAAAGTTGTTTCATGTTGAGTGGAAATGGCCAGGCCTGCATGACACTGCTTCAATCCTTCATTGGATACACGCTGCCTCAGGAAAGGGATACACATGGGTGAGGTCACTGTCTGCAGCTGACGGCCTGACCCCAGCTAAGACAACAGGTTCTTCCTTACAGTGGAATCTGGCTAGGACATCTTCAGCTGCAACACAACAGTCTTTGACCTAAATCTGAAATTTAGGACAGAGAGTCAAGGTAGAATTTGAATTTTGGAATCTGTTCCTCTATTGTTCCCAGGAAACTGCCTATAAACTCTGCAAGAAAGAAAATGTGGAGCCAGATGGGGAGAGGAAAAGTTCAGTATAGAAATATGAAAACAATGTACATGTAAACAAGAGAAAGGAGTTAGTATGTCATGATAATTTAGCACAGATAAACACATTTTCTAAGAGGTAGCCCACAGAAACCAGTTTGGCAGAGAAGTAAAGGCCTTTATTCTAGAAGTTTGAAAGTGAGGGAAAAAAATTAATGAGAATAAACAAAATGGGCCCTTTTCCCCCAAAATGCCAACTATATTTGTATATTAAGTATATTTAATCTGATAGTCCCTGTGATAGCAGGCCTAAATATGAAGTTTAATTCCTGTTCTTTAGAGAAGAGTATGGTGACTCTTAGGTAAGTTAAATAAATCTTATAGCTTCCACCACTCATCGGTGGCATAGCATTTCTGAAATTTGAACCGTATCTACTTATTCCAAATTAATGATCTTCCGGCGCTGCAGCATCAGTTATTCTTATTCAAGCTGACAACAAATAAGATACGTTACTTACATACTTTCCAATGCAAAGGTATCATATTCTACTTCACTCTTTAAAAAGTCAATCATCCTTTCCTTTACTTACACAGAGCAGCAGAGTGTGAAACCATCAGAGGGATTTTAACAGTGGCATGCATAGTATAATAAACAGGTCTGTGCTAGGCTCATTAGCGCTATCATCTCCAATATTCTCAATCGTGAATATGGAGAGTTAATATTATCCTCACATTATAGATGAGATAACAGGCTTTAAAAGGACATCATGGTTGATGGTACCATATCTTCAGATAAGCAGATGAAGGAAGACTTGAAGAAGAGGAAATTAAAGAGATAAAATTCGACGTTTTATTTTCTGTCACTAACATTATATACACTTATCTGGGAGTTTCAGTGTGTCCATGAGTTGGTTTTTAAGTGGATGATTATATTCTGAGATCTCATTTAATGATTAGATTTATTTTCTTCAAACCTGGAGTATCTTCTTTACAATGAAAAATAACCTAGTTTAGCTGGCAAGATGGCCAAATAGGAACAGCTCCAGTCAGCAGCTCCCAGCAAGATCAATGCAGGAGGCGAGTAATTTCTGCATTTGGAACTGAGGTACCTGGCTCATCTCACCGTGACTGGTTAGATAGTGGGTGCAACCCACGAAGGGTGAGTTGAAGCAGGATGGGATATGGCCTCATCCTGGAAGTGCAAGGGGTTGGGGAACTCTCTCCTCTAGCCAAGGGAAGATGTGAATGACTGTGCCATGGGAGATGGTGCATTCCAGTTTAGAAACTTCACTTTTCCCACAGTCTTCGCAACCCATAGACCAGGAGATTCCCTTGGCTGCCTGTGCCACCCAGATCCTGGATTTCAAGCACAAAACTGGGTGGCTGTTTGGGCAGACACTGAGTCAGCTGCAGGAGGTTTTTTCTCATATCCCAGTAGTGCCTGGAACACCAGTGAGACAAAACTGTTCACTCTCCTGGAAAGGGGCTGAGGCCAGAAAGCCAAGTGGTCTAGCTCAGTGGATCCCACCCCCCATGGAGCCCAGCAAGCTAAGATCCACTGGCTTGAAATTCTCACTGCCAGCACAGCAGTCTGAAGTCAACCTGGGATGCTCAAGCTTGCTCAGGGGAGGGGCGCCTGCCATTACTGAGGCTTGAGTAGACAGTTTTTTCCTCACAGTGTAAACAAAGACACCTGGAAATTTGAACTGGGTGGAGCCTACCACAGCTCCACAAAGGCGCTGTAAACAGGCTGCCTCTCTAGATTCCTCCTCTCTGGGCAGCACATCTCTGAAAGAAAGTCAGCAGCCCCATTAAGGGGCTTACAGATCAAACTCCTATCTCCCTGGGACAGAGCACTTGGAGGAAGGGGCGGTTGTGGGAGCAGCTTCAGCAGACTTAAATGTTCCTGCCTGCCAGCTCTGAAGAAAGTAGTGGATCTCCCAGCACAGTGCTCAAGCTCTGCTAAGGAACAGACTGCCTCCTCAAGCGGGTCCCTGACCCCAGTGCCTCCTGAGTGGGAGAAACCTCCTAGTCAAGACACTTCATATGGAAGAGCTCTGGCTGGCACCTGGGGAGTTCCCCTCTGGGATGAAGCTTCCAGAGGTAGGAACAGGCAGCAATCTTTGCTTTTCTTCAGCCTCTGCTGGTAATAACCACAAACAGGGTCTGGAGTGGACCTCCAGCCAACTCTAGCAGACCTGCAGCAGAGAGACCTGATTGTTAGAAGGCAAATGAACAAACAGAAAGGAATACTATCAACATCAACAAAAAGAATATCTACACAGAAACCCTATCCAAAGGTAACCAACATCAAAGACCAAAGGTAGATACATCCATAAAGATGAGCAGCAAAAAAACAAAACAAAACAAAACAAAACAAAAAACCACAAAAAAACCAGTGCAAAAAAGGCTGAAAATTCCAAAAACTTGAATGCCTCTTTTCCTCCAAAGGATTACAACTCCTCACCAGGAAGAGAACAACACTAGACAGAAAATGAGTTTGATGAATTGACAGAAGTAGGCTTCAAAAGGTCGGAAATAACAAACTGCTCCAAGCTAAAGGAGCACGTTTTAACCCAATGCAGGGAAGCTAAGAACCTTGATAAAAGGTTATACGAATTGCTAACTAGAATAACCAGTTTAGAGAAGAACATAAATGACTGTTGGAGCTGAGAAACACAGCACAAAATCTTTGCGAACCATACACAAATATCAAAAGCCAAATCGATCAAGCGGAAGAAAGGATATAAGAGATTGAAGGTCAACTCAATGAAATAAAGTGTGAAGAAAACAAGTTTAGAGGGAAAAAAAGGAAAAGGAACAAACAAAGCCTCCAAGAAATATGGGACTATGTGAAAAGACCAAACCTACATTGATCGGTATACTTGAAAGTGACAGGGAGAATGGAACCAAACTGGAAAACACTCTTCAGGACATTATCCAGGAGAACTTTCCCAATGTAGCAAGGCAGGCCAACATTCAAATTCAGGAAATACACAGAACATCACAAAGATAATCTTTGCAAAGAGCAACCCCAAGACACATAATTGTCAGATCCACGAAAATTGAAATGAAGGAAAAAATGTTAAGGGCAGCCAGAGAGAAAGGTTGGGTTACCTAGAAAGGGAAGCCCACCAGACTAACAGCCGATCTTGCTGCAGAAACCCTACAAGCCAGAAGAGAGTGGGAGCCAGTATTCAACATTCTTAAAATAATTTTCAACCCAGAATTTCATATCCTACCAAACTAAGCTTCATAAGCGAAGGAGAAATAAAATCTTTTACAGACAAGCAACTGCTGAGACACTTTGTCACCACCAGGCCTGCCTTATAAGAGCTCCCAAGGTAGCAATAAATATGAAAAGGAACAACTAGTAACAGCTACTGCAAAAACACACTAAATTGTAAAGACCATCGACACTATGAAGAAACTTCATCAACTAATGAGCAAAACAACCAGCCAGCATCATACTGACAGGATTACATTTACACAAAACAATATTAACCTTAAATGTAAATGGGCTAAATGCCCCAATAAAAGACACAGACTGACAAATTGGATAAAGAGTCAAGACCCATCAGTGTTCTATGTTCAGGAGACCCATCTCATGTGCAAAGACACATATAAGCTCAAAATAAAGTGATGAAAGAATATTTGCCAAGCAAATGGAAAGCAAAAAAAAAAAAAAAATAGAAAAGAAAAGAAAAGAAAAGCAGGACTTGCAATCCTTTAAACCAACAAAAATAAAAAAAGATAAAGAAGGACATTACATAATGGTAAAGGGATCAATGCAACAAGAAGAGCTAACTATCATAAATACAGGAGCACCTAGATTCATAAAGCAAGTTCTTAGAAACTTACAAAAAGACTTAGACTCCCACACAATAATAGTAGAAGATTTTAACACCCCATTGTCAATACTAGACAGATCAACAAGACAGAAAATTAAGAAGGATATTCAGGACTTGAACTCAGCTTTGGACCAAGCAGACCTGAAAGACATCTACAGAACTCTCCATCCAAAATCAATAGAATATACATTCTTCTCAGCACTGCATTGCACTTATTCTAAAATTGACCACACTATTGGAAGAAAAGCAATCCTCAGCAAATGTAAAATAATGGAAATCATAGCAAACAATCTCTCAGACCACAGTGCAATCAAATTAGAACTCAGGATTAGCAGAAACAACCTCTTCCTAATACCTTACACTAAAATTAACTTTAGATGGATTAAAGACTTAAACATAAGGCCTAACACCATAAAACCCTAGAAGAAAACCTAGGCAAAACCATTCATGACATAGGCATAGGCATAGGCAAGGACTTCATGACTAAAACACAAAAAGCATTGACAACAAAAGCCAAAATAGACAAATGGGATCTAATTAACACCAGAGCTTCCATACACCAAAAGAAACAATCATTAGAGTGAACCAGCAACCAACAGATTGGGAAAAAAATTTTCCAATCTACCCATCTGACAAAGGGTTAATATCCAGAATCTACAAAGAACTAAAACAGATTTACAAGAAAAAAACAAACCCATTCAAAAGTGGGCGAAGGACATGACAGATACTTTTCAAAAGAAGACATATATAAGGCCAACAAACATGAAAAAATGCTCATCATCACTGGTCATTAGAGAAATGAAAATCAAAACCACATTGAGATACCATCTCATGCCAGTTAGAATGGAGATCATTAAAAAATCTGGAGACAACAGATGCTGGAGAGGATGTGGAGAAATAGGAAGTGTTACATTGTGGGTAGGAGTGTAAATGCATTCAACCATTGTGGAAGACTGTGTGACAATTCCTCAAGGACCTAGAAATAGAAATTCCATTTGACCCAGCAATCCCATTATGGGGTATATACCTGAAGGATTATAAATCATTCTATTATAAGGACATATGCACACACATGTTAATTGCAGCACTGTTTACAATAGCAAAGACCCTGAACCAACCCAAATGCCCATCGATGATAGACTGGACAAGGAAAATGTGGCACATATACACCATGGAATACTATGCAGCCATAAAAAAATGATGAGTTCATGTCCTTTGTAGGGACATGGATGATTCTGGAAACCATCATTCTCAGAAAACTGACACAAAAACAGAAAATCAAATATCACATGTTCTCAGTCACAGGTGGATGTTGAACAGTGAGAACACACAGACACAGGGAGGGGAGCATCACACACTGGGGTCTGTTGTAGGGGTCTAGGGGAGAGACGGCAGGGGGTAGGGAGGTTGTGGGGGATAACATGGGGAGAAATGCCAGATATAGGTGATGGGGGGATGGAGGCAGCAATCACATTGCCGTGTATGTACCTATGCAACAATCCTGCATGATCTGCACATGTACCCCAGAACCTAAAGTACAATAAAAAATATATTTTAAAAAAAGTTACTTTAAGTAACTTTAAGTTCACAATCTCCAAACAAACAAAAAAGACACATGCACACGTATGTTTATTACAGCACTGTTCATAATAGCAAAGACTTGGAACCAACCCAAATGCTCATCAATGATTGGCTGGATAAAGAAAATGTGGCACATATACACCATGGAATACTATGAAGCTATTAAAAAAGATGAGTTCGTGTCCTTTGCAGGGACATGGATGAAGCTGGAAACCATCATT